>VUQI01063756.1:33125-53242 GCA_015106735.1 Paratilapia polleni | reverse complement strand
GAACATTGTCAGAGCAGAAGGCAGCAAGTTTTCTTCCAAACAAAGCTGAGCTGCTTGAATTCTTGCACCAGGAATGGCATAAAGTCACCCAACAGCAATGTGAAAGACTGGTGGAGAGCATGCCAAGACGCATGAAAGCTGTGATTGCACATCAGGGTTATTCCACCAAATATTGATTTCTGAACACTTCCTAAATTAAAACATTAGTAATGTGTTGTTTAAAAATGAATATGAACTTGTTTTTTTTTTTTGCATTATTTGAGGTCTGAAAACACTGGACCTTTTTTGGTATTTTGACCATTTTTCATTTTCTACAAATAAATGCTCTAAATGAAAATATTTGTATTTGGAATTTGGGAGTTATGTTGTCAGTAGTTTATAGAATAAAACAAAAATGTTCATTTTACTCAAACATATACCTATAAATAGCAAAATCAGAGAAACTGATCATTTTGCAGTGGTCTCTTAATTTTTTCCAGAGCTGCATCTGGGGATTTGGGATTAAGGCGTGTGGGGCTTTGAATCATTTGCATTAGATTTAAAAACAAACACTGTGCCTTAAAATCATCAGACACAGAAGAGAGTCAGTCCCAATTAAAGTCACCTACCAGGATGATAAAATCCAATTCAGATAAAAGTTGAACCAAAGAAGGTAGTATGTCAGAGGAAGCAGACGGGGGCTGATAGCAGCTGGCAATAGGTAAAGACTGATTTCCAAAACAAACTAATACTTAGAGCCAAAATTTCAAATTGCTTAGGTACAGATCTAGAAAACAAGACCTGAGCAGTAAGACAAACATTCACATGAACTGCCACACCACCACTTTTTCTGAGACAATCTCAGTGATAAATATTGAATCCATCAATTGCCACATCTTTATCGAATATAGATTTGGAAAGCCAAGTCTCAGAAATAACAATTATGTCAGCACCAGTTGATCGGGCCCAAATTTGGACCGTGTCCATTTTAGGTAACAAGCTGCAAACATTTATATGAAGGATGTGTAGCCCAGGCGGTTTCTTAAAGTCAGCTGGGGCGTCACATGCAACCAAGGGGCCAGGGTTAGGTTGAATACCAGACAACAATAAAAGCATCATTATTAGACATTTATGTATGGATTTTCTAGTAAACAAGCAACTACTAAAACTAGTATTGTAGCTGACCACACACATAGAGCTTAAATTGACACAGGAAGAATAGCATTCTTCTAAAACCCACAGATAGTAAAACCTAAAAAGAGAGTCAGATTCAGCCACACTAATATACCAGGGCCTACCAGGAGACTCAATGTCCAGTGCAGATGTCACGTAACCTATAACCACTAGCCGCGAGCCTAAATTGTTTGGCTTGCTGGTAGCATGTCCTTCAGAAACTCCATCCCAGGGCAAAACTAAGGGCCAGGAACAGAAGTATTATGACAGTTGGAAAGGAAGATAGTCCCTTGAAGAACATAGCGTCCAACAGACTTAGCTTAACAAGAAACAGCAGCTCGATAGTGCAGCATGTGATGAGGAATGGTGGTCAAGCAGGGCAGACTCCAAAGACGCCTGGCACCTGAAGCCCAGTGACAGCTGCCTTCACCAGTCATCCCCGCTGCTAGTTGCCGTGGCAGCCCCGTGCTGCCACTAGGGTCCAAAGACAGCCATCTCCGCCGGAGTCTTGTAGTGTAGTTGCCCTTGTTATCTTCCTGCACCGCCTGATTCTGAGGATGTGTCCTGCAGATATCTCTCCCGACTGCAGGATGATCTCCTCGAGGCCTGTCTCTGCACTTGATCTCTGAGCTTCAGCTGCTCCGACATGTGTTTCACATGGACTCGACTTGAAGCTACAATGGTGGCCAAGCGTGAATTTATTAATTCAAGCATGAATTGTATTTAAATTAAGTACAAGTACATTAAGCTTCAGTAAAGTACTGGAGTAAATGTATTCAGTTACATTCCTATTGCTCCTATCTATGCTCTCCTCTAATGGTGCTGTGATTGTAAGATTAACAGTACTCTAGTCCAATGGCTTTGGTGGGGGGGCGCCAGGGGGGGCCAATCATATTTCAAGCGGGGCTGGTGCCACCCCATGCCCCCCTTCTAGACACGCTCCTGCCTGGCTGCTCAATTGGTGCATCTCTAGTAATGAATCTTTATATAAGTGAGAATATTGTGGCAGAAGGTGCTTTTGGCAGCAAAACCAGCTTCTGAGGGTCTTTACGTTCATCATGCTGATCTGTTTATTCTATGACCTGTCCCAGAAAATGAGACTGCTGACACCAACATAACTTCCATGAAGACTGATTGGCAGAGTTGTGTGGAGCAGGAAGAGATGTTGAATCTCGGCTTCACCATTGGCTCCTTCCTCCTGAGCGCAGCTACGTTACCCCTGGGGATCTTGATGGACAAATACGGCCCTCGACCACTGAGACTCATTGGCAGGTATGACAAATAGTCTGTCATTTGCTTTCAATCAGAATGTGGTGATTTTCAACATATCACAATTTTGGATCTACAAAAAGCATATGATAGGAACTGTGGTACTGTATGAGGAAGTCGGGAGTGGTAGAGAAGTATGTGAGGGTGGTGCAGGACATGTGTTAACAGATGAGGTCAGGCAGGAGTCTCCATGGACTATGATGTTAGAGAGGCAAGGTTGAGATGGTTTGGACATGTACAGAGGAGGGATAGTGGATATATTAGGAAGAGGATGTCGAGGAAGAGCTACCAGGTAGGAGGAAAAGAGAAGGTTCGTGGATGTAGTGAAGGAGTACATGCAGAGGGTTGGTGTGACAGAAGAGGATGCCAGAGATAGGATGAGATGGAGGCAGGTGATCCACTGTGGTGACCCCCAGAGGGAGTAGCCGAAAGACGAGGTCTCGGTATGCTCCCCTTTTCTGTCTGTGTCTGATCTGATGTGCCTTTTTTGCCAAAGTGAATTTTGGATGTCTTGAAAAATGCTCAGAATATTAGGTGTGACAGACTCGTCGAAACTGCATTAATACTGATGAGAGGATATCAGGTGTGATGTGATTTTTTTCCTAACAGAGCATGTGTCTATATGCAGAAAACAAGGCCAACTTGGGTTTATGCTAAATTAACAAATCAAAGATACTTTAAAAACAGTGATCTATATTGTAATGCTACCTGTTCTGAGAGAAATGGTTTTGGGAGTTTGGTTGAATCAGTGCATTCTAGAAGTGAGATTAACTGTTGGGCTGAGCAACTTGTCAGTAAAGACAGCTCAAAATGGGCTGTGGATATAAAGAGAAATGTTTGCAGCAAAGTATAATGTGCTTTGACTGAAACAGCTTTCCAATAAGCCACTACTAGGTGCCACATTGGGTAAGCAGTTTCTGACACATGCTCTACAGCTGCGTGCTCAAAACAAGTACAAACATCTTTGCCTCTGCTTCTTCTTTATTATTTAACAGGCATACCATGTAGTTCTTGTCCAGGTTGAGCATTAGTTATGCAGCCTAACTGAACATTAGGCTGCATACCTGCTACAGAGAACAGAGTCATAAACTGTTGTGCTTCCCCAGTGGCGCACCTGAATGAATGAACCCCTTCCTGTATAAATGCAGTAACTCAAGAGGTAACTGCCTCCTAGTGCCCAAATGTGTAACAATACAAACAAAAGAAGTAAATGGCTCTTACATTGACTTCTGTGTCTTTATATATTTCAGTTCATGTTTTGCAGCCTCCTGTGCCATGATAGCTGCTGCTGCATACAACCCTGAAGGTGAGGCAACACATCAAACCTTCATTCAGCACACACATGCTTGGATCCAGACGAGCTACTGCTATAGACAAATTTTGCCACAGAGACACACAGTCTGTGGGCTGCTATATTTATAGTTTTCACAATCCCTTCTGGTAATATTTCACTCTCCTGTTTCTTTATGAAATCTGAAAGCAGTACAACATCTTTAGACAATTCTCTAGAGGAGAAAGAAAAAGTAGAAAAAGATAAGGACACATTCATTCCCTTTAAAGTCTCATTATAGCTGAAGGTATATTTTATTTGCTCCATCAGTCCTGTCTGTCCTCATCTTCTTGGCTGTCTCCTTGAATGGTTTTGGAGGAATCTGCCTGACCTTCACTTCACTCACAGTACGATTCCCACTCACACACAGACACAGACACACACACACACACACACACCTAGTTGAACTGCAGATTGCCATCAGTTCTTATTCCATAATACATTATCCTAGAATTCACTTAGTAGAGAAAATGCATGTAGTTGCTGAATGTTGAAAGGTACTGCTTGTTAAACTGTAGCAGAGGGACTGTGCACTGTAGGAAAAGTAAAATAAGAACTGATAAAGATAGACCCCTTTTATAGCCACTTGGGGGCAATGTCAAAATGATGGGTAACAACAGGAAATCTAGGCTAAGTCTGTTTGTGTTTGAGCTGCTGTTGGTTTTTTTTTTTTTGGCTTACCCTCTGTAACTGAAAGACAGAAATCATAGTGGACAAAGAACTTTGTTGTACTTATTCCTCTTCATGGTGATTTCTGTTGTCATTCCCTTTCCAGTTAAAGCCAACCTTCTAAATTAGTGTTCAAGTGCCAAAGTGAGGAAGTGCCACAAACTGCAGTTCCTGGAATGGCCACTTGAAGCTGACTCCAAAAACAAGTCAGTCCCCATAGACTCCAATGTTAAATTGTCCAAATTTAGAGCAGAAATAAATATGTTTACAGCCTGGTACGAAACAAAAAAAATTTTTATCAATAATTTCACCCTTTATAATAACTCTACAGTAGGTTGATTTTTTTTTTTTTTTTTTATAATTTTTCCATTTGGCTACATGGTAAATGTTAATTTTAGGGGCATCTCTCTTTTGATAGACAAGTGTGCCAACACAACTGTAACTGATAGTTTTAGATAGAGGTAGCTGGGGAGAGGGAGGTCTGGGCTTCTCTGCTTAGACTGCTGCCCCCATGACCCGGCCCCAGATAAGTGGCAGAAAATGGATGGATGTGTGTGTGTCACTTAGAATGATTCTTTTCTTTAGTCCCTGTTTACCAAGATTTGAGAGAATATTTTTTAAAAGAACAAAACTAACAGTGATGACAGGATATAAGCTTAGTACAAAAAGTAAGAAAATTTGTGTTTGGTCAATTATTTCTTTATTGTAACAATGCTTCTTGGTAATAACTCTCATACTGTTGGAAAGCCTGTTTATTTCCCTTTAAATGCCACATTTGTAAGGAAAATGCATTTGTGGGTTGAGCAGCATGAAGAACTTGCCAGATCTTCCCTGCCAATGCCAAACAGCTTATTCTGCTACTGACTCTTGTTTGGTGTTGTTTATTGGATTGGATGATTGAAGTCTGAAGAAACAAGAAATATTGGCAATTCAACAATTTATTCATTTAACAAACAGTGCTGGTCACCAGCTCGAAGTTGCCCTATGGCACGGGCCCTATCCAGATCAGTCAAACATGGCATGCTTGGAGCAGACACCAACTGACCGCAGGTGCTGCTAATGAGGTGCCAATCAGGCACCTGATTGTTAGCACCTGGGGTACCAGAAGCTCAAAACAAGAGTCAGTAGCAGAATCAGCTGTTTGGCATTGGCAGAGAAGATTTGGCAAGTTTTTTATGGGTGCAACCCACATACTCAACTCTGCTGGTCAACCCACAAATGCATTTTCCTTACAAATGTGGCACCATTTAAAGGGAAATAAACAGGCTTTGGAATGAGACTTATTGCCAAGAAGCATTGTTACAACAAAGAAATAATCCACCAAACACAAATTTCCTTACTTTTTGTGCTAAGTTTAGTTCAGGACTGATGAGGAGCATGGGAACAGTTGGGCTGATTGGAAAACTGGTAGTATTTGAGGCAGGCATGGTAGATGGGTGACTAGGCATGAAATCAACAGCTGAGGACATCTGGTGGGACATCTGTTGTTTGCCTAGCATGCTAGCTACCTTGCAGAAACGATACACAAGTTGGGGTTTATTTGACTGTATGACTCTGAAGCTGGGTAAACACTGCGGTTTTAGGCTGTCCTAACAATATGTCAAAGCATAATACCAAAAAACTGTGTGTGATGCACCACTATCTTTACATACATTGGAACTGAGCTGCATGACACATTGAGAAAGGCTCTGTTCCAGTGCTGCATGTTTACTTATTAGAATAGTTAAAAATGTCAGTGGAGTTTTGAATAAGAGTTTCTTATTTCTGGAATAGAACAAGGAAGCTCTAGTTTCACGTATTCTCTCTGTAACGAGAAGAGAGAAAAGGCTCATGACTCACAATAAACGTATTAGAATTTGTTAGGAACTAGATCCGAAATAGGAAGAAAGTAAATAAGGATTAAAGAGTTCTTAAGCAGCAAAAACCTCTTCGCAACAGCAACCATCTGCTGTTGTTGCTCATTATTTTGCTGCCGCATAGGAGCGCGTGATGTGGGTGGAAGCGTGTGGTGTAGATGAAGGTACATCAGGTACATCTGTAAAGCGTGGGAGTTTAGGTTCTCATGAATGAAAGTTAAAGAGAGGCAAAAACAAAAGATGGGGAGTAAAAAAAAAAAAAACCATTGTATTGCATCCTCAAACACCTACACTGCTGAGTGCTTTCTTTGGCATCAGCTCCCAGTAGGATGTGTACTCATGTTCATTTGCTCCCATTGATTTTTTTTTTTCTTGTTTTCACTGAAACGTTACCGTGGAAACAGGAAAAGGCACCTTGTCCCTCATCCCTTTGCATTTCTTTTCATCGTACTAAAGGAGACTGAGACGCCTCATTGAGACCAGAGCAGAGTAGTACACCCTCATGTCTCTCTTCATGCCTCTCCACCTCTACCTCAGTTTACCTCTGTCTGCTCTTCACTCACCTGTTTCCCAGTTTTTACCAACATTTTTACACTTTTGGCTCAGATGCTTCTGTCTCTTTCCCCACAGATTTCTTTTCTTTTTCTTTTTTCTGTCTTTCCTGCTCTTGCTTTCTTCTCATCTTTCTGCCTTTTCATTCCCTCCATTAAATTCATAGTAACTTGCTGGTTTGCCCTGGCATTTTAACACGCACAAGGAATTTGGGCCTGGTTGTTGGTTACTGTGGAGCAATACAGACAGTACAGTGTTTTTTTTTTTTTTTTAATTTTTTTAATTTTTTATTATTGGTAATGAGCTCGCTACACTGTCTTCTTCATAGGACTCCCTGTAGAGGGAGTAGGGAATTAGTGAGTGATTTTGGACACAACCACAGTGTCTCCAGGGGCATCAGTGTTGTGTAAAGCAGTGAGGAAAGGGTGAACTTTGACCTGTAATTGGAGGAGAATGGAGCAGCACAGACAATGATGCATTTTCCAGGAATGGATTTCTTTAAATATCACAAGGTTTTATTCTAACTTTACTACCCATCAAGTGCTCTTGAACAATGCTGAGTTGCTGGTTGAGCACAGGACACTAACTGTGAAACTGTTTTTACACTGACTCTGCTCTTTAGCAAGGCACTGAGGATATTTCAATTACTAAAGTTTCACCATTCTGTCTGTGTGTATCACATGTACCATGCGTACTGTGTGTGTGTGTGTGTGTGTGTGTGTGTGTGTGTGTGTGTGCGTGCATGTATCCAGGCTGTCTGTTTGTGTGGTCTGATCAGTGTGTCATTGTGTGTCCCCTCTCCCTCTCCCTGCTCCTGCCAGTCACCCCAGAGGCCATCGGCTTCCTGTCGGCGGTGGGCGTCTTCATCGTGGCGTTGGCCGTCCTCTTCCTCTTCATCAACAAGAAACTGTGTTTCTCGCGTGTCGGAGGGCTCCCCTGCCTGGAGCTACACGGGCGTCGCAAGAAAGGACGAGCTGGAATCCGCCAGGGCCTCGGTGAGTGACTGACACTTGAATATTAGTTAAAATGATCTACAACATGTCTACTTATAGCTAACAGCATAGTCAAGCTCCATAACTATCACATGGACATTAATCTTGTCATAAATAAATAGACGAGGCAGTTTCCAAAAAGAATGTATTTTACTGACAAGCAGCAAAACTGTGCAGTCTGCATAATTTAAGTTTTACTTACCGGTGAGTGCTGCCACTCTCAAGTTCAAGGTTTACCTGTTATACAACTAGAAACATCTCAGAGAGTACATGTCTGCTGTTTACAGTATGACCCCAATTAAACTGTTCAGCAGCAGAAGAGAGTACGTGGGTGAGTTTGTATTAGTCCAGTGATTTCTGTGGGTGAGTTTTTGTGTATGAGAGAGGGAGTTGCATGACTCAGCCGCATACTGCTACAAAGCTGTTGACAATAAAAATGCTAACACCATGAAACCTTTAAGAAAATTCAGAGAGAAACACAGAGAACAGCTTTTGTTCCCTGTTTTCGTCACCCACTTAAAACTTTTTCCTTCCTCCCACTTGTCAAACAGTGCAAACACGCAGAGCAAAGGTTGCCATAGGTTAACTTTTGTTTAATTGCCCACACCTTGTCACACAAAAACAACAGAGCCATGTTTACATTAAGGAGAAGACTTCAAAATCAGATAGGGTGTACTGGGATATAAAAAGTACATAGGAGTTTTGGAAGATAGTTTTATAAGCAACTGCAGTACTTCTATCAAATTCCACAGCTTCGAATTTGATAATTATTTTGAAATTCTCATTTTTATGATCCAGACTTTAGTTTTAACACAGCTTGTTTCACATGCAAACAAACTGTATTAACACACCAGGAGAATAGACAGGTGTGCAAGTATTCCCTCCAGAAGGCCCAGGCTCACTGTGTATATGGGTTGTGGTAATTTGATTGCACAATTGTGATTATGCACCATGTCAACTTAAAATGAGGGGTGACAGAGGCCTTTAGGGAGCCATCATATTCTACCCAAACTGATAGGTGGATGGACAAACAAAAAGGTTTGGACTTAAAATACATAAAATTTCCAAAGCAAAGAGACATTTTTCACAACAGACATTTTTTTCAAGTCAACATGGAACACAGTTGTCTTTAGTGCTAAATACACCTGTGCTTTTCCTACTTTAACATGACATGAGAATTCCTGCCATGAAAAATGTCTGTTAGACCTGATCCAACTGAAAAGACACTAACCTACATGGCCCTGTTGAAAACCCTGTTTCCAGTCACCTGACCCACATCTCACCTCACCTGTTTCCAGTCTCAGTGTATTAACAGCTGCCATATTCCCATTGTTCATTACCAGATTGTATCGCAAACAAGCCTTTATCTTAATCAACACATCACTAATGTGGTTTAAAGTTACATAGTGGTTGGATAAATGACTGTATAAAGTATAAAAGATTGTCAGGGTTAACAGGGAAGACAAAAGTTTTGCATTTCATGTTTATGCAAAAAAAACCCCAAAACTGATAAATATGAATTGGGGACAAATATTTCTGGATTTGACTTTTTCTTTGGTGGTAACAATTTGTTTTTGCTGCCTAATTTTTGAACATTTATTGATTGAACATTTACTGATATTGTTTAAATTTAAATTTGACATTTTGGTAGTAATGATGACAGAGATTCTAAAAGACCTGAGAGCGTCCTCCATGTAGGCTGAAGAGGGTGAATCCTGCACACCAATTCTGGTCTGGCTGAGAGCCTCTGAGTCACTTTAGCTTGAAGAGCAAATTGAACTAAAAACCCAGATTCTCCACTGGTAAGCAGCGGTATACTCCTATTTGCTTTTGTCAGGGAGCAGAAATTAAAGAGAGGGCAGCAGGTTGGTGGAGACTGTGAGTTAAACTGTGAGCAAACATTAGTTTGTTAGCTCTTCACCTGCAGCAGGTGGAGCCTCTGCTATTTCCAGCTAGTTTCCTGAACAAACAGCATATCCTGTTTATAGTCTTGTCACAAGATTCACAACTTTAACTTCTCTGGAGCTTCACAGGATGAGGTAGGGGCTGTTTGATAACACAGTTTCTGTCAAACTTTGTCGAAAATTAGGTTTAACTTTAAAACTCTAGTCACAGGGTTAGCGCAGGGTTAAAAGTTTGTCAGCTTTAATTAATTTTATCTACATTTTCAGCAGTATTCCAAGCATAAGAAGCCAGTCTTCAACTGTTTACTTTGGTAAAACTTTAGCCTTAGTTAAACTGAGTTAAATTCAAAACCTAAGATGTGGCTAGATTTTTTTCTTCATTCTGTTCCCTGTGACAACTTGATGTGTTTACTTGTGGCTTTTCAAAAATGATATACAGGGTTATGTGTAGAGTATGCTGTTAAGAAATGACGCGTACAGTAACAATCAAACATTTGGACACACCTATTCATTCAAGAGGTTTTCTTTATTACTTTCTACAGTGCAGAACAGAACTGAAGGTATCAAATAAAGTAACACTTGAGAAATTATGTAGTAAATAAAAAAGCTTTTCAAGCATTGTTTCATATTTGATATTCCTAGTAGTCCAACCAACATCTGGTGGTATAATAGCAGCTGTTTTTTTTAATTTTTTTTATGGGGGATAAAAATGTTTTAAGTATCAATAAGTAAATGTAGAAAGGAATACTAATATACAGAAATAAAGATAAATATTGGAAATGAAAAGAGCTGTAAATTAAATGAATGTCTTTCCCTCACAGAAACAATTATTGGCCATTTCTGTATTTATACATTTCTGGATTTCTCCTTTGATGTATTTCTGTATTCCTCTTTCTGTATGTGAATTAGGTAGGTAGCACTGATCTTAGTCCTAGGCAGGATTTTTCTTCTGGGTGGATCAGACGGAAGCAAATAATTCTTATCAGATCTACATTACACAAGCTAATTCTTAACCTGACCCTTTGTTAACAGCACACAATGGCTGTGAGTGAGGTTTGTTTCCTACCCTATGAACATACATGCATGAAATATAAAAATAAACAAATGCATAAATTTACAAGCAGAGAAATGTAAAATAAATATTGTAACATGTAAATAACTGGTTGTAAAAATACATAAATGTATGTTGAATTACATCACAATGGTGAGAGAGATTTCAGATCTGTATTGGTACTCTCTAGCGTCAGAGAGTTGCTTGAAATACTGCTTCATGTAACATTTACAGACTAACCGAATATAAACGCTCGGTAGATGTCTTTCATCGCCACAGCAGCCTCGCTTATGGTGCCCCGTTGCTAGCTAAACTTTATGCTGATCCCATCCTTCAATGCAGGACAGCTAAAATGCCCCTGCAGGCTTAAATCTTGTATTTGTTCCTTTCGAGTGTTATGTCAATTATTTTTAAGATTTTCATGTTCAATATCACATAATACCCTTTGTTCACTGTTGAATATGTAGCAGCGATGGCTTAGGCTGTGAAGCGTATGCTTTCTTTAGCCTTAAGGTTGGCAGTTTGAACCCCGGACCAGACATCTCAAACATTTTTTTTATTACCAAAATGTTTCTTTTTAAAAATTTATTCTGTATTTCTTTTTTCCTGCATTTATTTATTAATTTACGTCATCCACGGTTGTCTTTAAGTATTAAACCTTCCCAGAAGAGGAATTGTGTACAGCTTTTAAAAAAGATAAAATTCCACATTTCGAAAAAAGATTCTGGATAATGAATAAAAATCAAAGGAAAGCAGTTATCAGTTTAGAAATGAAAGTTGAAGAAATTTGTTTTATTGTGTATAAATAAAACTTGTGGGGCTATCCCCACATAGCAGCACCTCCCTCCAAGAGCAATGGAAATGCCATTTCAGCTATTAGCCAGTGAACTTTAGAGCAATGAGGAAAAAGCAGCAGCAGATTTACTCCAGTTACGTTACTTTCTAAGTTACTCAGCAGGTGAGGTCCTCAGTTAACCCCAGATGTTTCATCCAGTATAACCACTGAGCCACATTGCTTTACTGTAAAAGCCTGTAGAAGACAGAAGTTAACAGACCAATCAGCCCTGCTCGCCCACACCATGTACAGCCTTGATTCTGCTCTGTAGGTAACCATAGCAATTGCTCATGTAGGTACAGTGACCTGCACTTTGGAGAAGAGGGGGCTGATTGCTCCACCACCGCGTCACTCATTCAGCTGTTGCTATCCAATTATGGTCAAATTATAAAGGTAGTGAAGTGGCCCTCAACCCCAGCAATGCTAACAGGCATTATTATTTTGATCAAATAGAGGCAGAGAGAGAGAGTAGCTTTATGTGCTCTCACTTATTTACCTCTCATAAAGGAATTATTTTTACTCCTCCACAACACTGAATGGTTTTAACATGCTGTATTTGTGAGTTGGTTGGTAGGTGGTAGTTAATTGTTCTTTCAGAAAAACCTTTTGTGTTTGTGACACGCACACAACAATACACATTAGTCAAGTGTAATATAATGCTAGTCACAATCACGTCACAAGGATTTGTTTGACAGGGTAACAGAGTAACTGTTTGGACTTTGTTGAGGCTTAAAGGCCCCGCCTTCACTAACTGGAGTCACCAAACTGGACCCTCTCTACCATGTTTGTTGTGTTGGTGCCTTTTGGAGCTTTTTAATGGAATTATCTGACAAATATGGCCTGGTTTTTATTACAGTCTGTCCAAGTTGTTTGTCCTTTAGTTTTGGTGAGTGAAATTTCAGTGTTTTATAAATTTGTTGCTTAGCACAAATTAGCACATATGTGTGTCTGTGTGATGAACCCATATAGTTCATGAATGCAGTTTGCTAACCAGGCTTGCTAGCATTAGCACTCCGCCCCCCTCATCCAAACATGGTGATATCTGAGTTCAAAAATTAAACAAAAACAGGGTGGTGGCCTAAATGTTGAAGATTCAAAATGCAGAGTCCATATACCACAGGGTGATGTCATGGTTGCTACGTGTATCTTTTATATACAGATTTTGGTTGTGAACTTGAACGGTTATTGGAGTGCTTTGAGACCAAATGTGAAACAGCTGAAGTTTGAATCCTGACCTCCAAATCTGAGATAGTGGTACTGTGTGTAAAACAGTGGATTGGCCCCTGCAGGTTGGGAGATGGTTGCTGCCCCAAGTGCCCTAAAGGAGGTCAGGTATCCCTGTGGGTGCTGTCATGAAGGATAAGCTTAGCTGCAAGGCAAAGGTTTTCCACTTGATTTGCGTGCTCATGAGCTCTGGGTAGTGACCAAGGGAAGAAAATGCAATCCATAGATTTGCACATGGGCCAGTTTGGCAGGTTTCCTTGAAGATTTAGATAAGGTTTGAAAAATTATATTTGTGACACCTAAATCTGAGTGTCTGTATGATACTGTATGATGCTCCTGATTGAACCCCTTTTTCAAAGTTTTTATATATTTTGTTGTATGTATTTCTGTTTCTTCCACATTTAATTTCCCCTCATGCTGTCTGTTAACCAAGGAAATACAGTTGTCTCATTTGTATAATGCTAGTTTTTCAGTCCTTTTACTTTTTCTTTGTGTACTCACCTATCAAACATGAAGTCCAAGATCAAGCAACAAACGTGTGTTTGATCTCTGAGCCCAGAAGCAATGGATTTAGAACAACTAGAATAGTTACTGAAGTGTTAATTGTTTTTGAAATTTTTTCCCTTCCATTTGGATTTCCTCTCCTCTCCTGAACTCTCCCAGCTTTTCCCACTTGTCAATCCCTCTGTTTCCCTGTGTGTACCTCCCTCCAGTGAACAGCTATGGCGACGATGATGATGATGGCTCCAGCTCCTCCAACAGCGAAGATGAGGTCCTGAGGCAGTTTGAGATGTCAGTGTCACTTTCACAGAATTTTCGCACTGCAGCGGCTGACACTGGTGAACAGCAGCCCCAGCAGACTCATTTGGCATTGGGTCGACGACACAAATTCACCCGACTGTCAGACCAGGAGGAGGGCAGCACTGAGCCATCAGACTGTGAAGGTACTGATCCAGAAATATCAGTTTATGGATAATGATAGACGGTTTCAAGTTGGTAAAATGCAAACAAATTATGTATGAAAACTTTGAGTCACATTTAGTGCTGAACATGTAGCTTCTTACTGCCTTGATGGCTGTGATTTTATGTGAGTTTTACTGCCTTTATACTAGAGGCCTGAAACTCTATCAAACAGAAAGACAGCAGTAGTTGTCCACTAATCTGTCCCAATGTAAATTTGCCAGAAAGCCCCAAATACTGTTTTTCTTGCAGATTAGAGGCTGTAAAGAGCTCAGGGAGATCCAGGGCAGTGAATGAGTGTGAAAAGACAGAGGCATATGACACTTAACTTGTGCTTGGTTGTTTATTTTAAGAACAGCCCGAGGAGGATTAGAAGGGATTAGAAAGTTACAGACAAACAAGCCAATTTTTATGCATCTTTTACTGTCTTTGTCAAATAATTTTGTTTGCTATATTTGTGGGTTTTGTAGATTTGTTTGCTAGTGGATGAAATTAATGCTGGTGCAGTGTATCCAAATCACAGGGGAATAAAAGAGCAATATAATATTCATATTCCAAATTAGGGCTGCACAGTTATGGCCAAACTAATCATGATAATTTTGTTCAGTATTGAGATCATGATTATTCATTGATTTTTAGTGGCAAAAATTTTTTTTTTATTGCTGCTTTCACATCTTCACATCTGTTTAAATCTTTGCATCAAAATAAAATTGGTCCTCCTCATTCACCTAAATTCAGTGGATCTCTCAAAAGAAAAATAAAATATGTACAGTGCTTAACAGATTTATTAGATCACCGGTCATAAAAACGAGAAAGACCATCCAGCATCACAAACTGCTTTAATGCGGACTCTTTCCATTTCAGGGAGTTCTCGATGTTTGAAATTCCTCACTCCTGTTCAAAATGGTAAAACTGAATTCATGTTTTTATACCCAAATTTGAGCTGGCACACTGGACTTCTCTGAGAAGTCAGAAATGAATCAAGCATAAAATTCAACCACTAAAACAAATTTTTCTGTTTCAGGAATGCAAGTAAATAACTGTAATTTGGCATCTTAATCAAAAAATAATCATGTGCTTTACTATTTTTTTTTTCTGCTTTTTTGTAAAACAGTAAATTTGAAAATTCATGGATAACGACAATAATTATTTTTTAGCATTAAAAATATCATTTGGATTAAAGAGCTTGTGCATACTGGTGGATTAGCCATTAGAGAAACATAAAAAATGATTTTGGTAATTACCAATACTGTTAATTTAGGGCAGCTGTGGCATAAACCTTACACTGGGTGGTGGTCTAATAAATTTGATAAGCACTGTGTATATATTTAAAAAAAAAAACTGTACCAAAACTTGACACGAAATTAAATCAACAGTGCACTGTTTTCACCTTTACATTGTGCTACATTCCTGTAAATTAATCTTTATAAATTACTCGACAGCTGTGTATCCGTCTACATTTCCCCTGTAATGGTTTGCATACAGCACAGGTATTGCCACTTTGGAAAAATAATTGCGCGAGGGGATAACACATCTTTTGTCCAGTAAGTTGACTATTTTCCTGAAGCCTTCATTACTCACCGTGTTTAGTGGACACACATCTTTGGCCGAGTGTAATGTGATTGCGTTGGTGATTTCAGTGCATCTTTGTAAGCTGGATGGATACGCTGTCGCGCATTACAGGCTCGCTTTTATGGATGTCTGAGTTGATGTTGGATGACTCATGTTAGCAACCACTGCATTGTTTTTCTTGGACTTCATGCATTAATTAAACTGCAGCTTGTAGTGTGTTTTCAGGCGGTTGAATAAGTTAGCTGCATTGCTTTGCAGTGCACACACAGAGCACTCTTTACATATGAATTATTTTTGGTTAATGTCACTTGTTCTAAATCTGAAGTAGTTCCAAACAATGGATGATGATCCGCTTCAAGGGACAAGCTCTTCACCTTCTGCTGTGTCATACATTTGTTGTATATCAGTCTTTTAAAGTGGTGCTGCTCGTTCAGAGTAGTCCAGGAAACTTCAAGCTGCGCGGTGCAGGGAACAGCTGTGATTAGCTCATGCAGGCACGAAATCAGGCACTGATTTAGGGAGCGTTTGATATGCTTTGTTGTGCGTTTTAATTGGCAGAGCATGCATTTTAGATATCGCTCAATCGTGCTCATTTAATTGTGGGAAGCCAAAATCGTGATCGAGATTAAAATTCAATTAATTCCGCAGCCCTATTACAAATGAAATTATTTCAAAAGCTTATGTTATAAGTTTTGCCACAGTTGTACTGGAGTTGTTGCTGTTTAAGATGACAAATTTAGACTTTTAGGTAAGAAACAGGGCTCTCATACAGTTTAAGTAAAAAACTGGAATTATTAAAAATCCCAACATTCAGTAAAACATAATCTGGATTATCATCTCTGCCAGGACCATCCAGCCCTATCATTATCTGGTTGTGATCATTTCTGACCCACCCAGTCCAATTCTTCTGCTGTGCTCACACACTTCTACATTGAAACAAAATCAATACAGAAAGACCCCACACACAGAATTTAAACCACAACCTCCAATCAGCATCCTGAAGAGGTTACACAATACTGAAGAGTTACATGTAACAAGCACACTGATAATTTAGCTGTTCTTACAGTCATATCAGTAATTAGAGAGAGCCAAAGTGCAGGGTGTGAAAACATGATCTCATTCACACCTCAGCTAGTTGCCACATATCTAACTTACTTTACAAACAGCATCCTATTTATTTATTTATATATTTTGCAGCAATCACAAACAAATGTTGAGAAAAATCCTGAACTAACTTTTTCATTTTGAGCTGAGCAGCAGGTGGGTGGTGGGTGGCGACATGGTTTGGTCAGGGTCACTCTGCCTCAGCTCCTGTAATATATTTACCACCTTTCTAACCAACATTCACTCACTCACTCACTCACTCACACACACACACGCACACAGACACACAGGATGATGACTCACCTCAACTTGTTGCCATGGTGAACTCTCTATGCAGCCATTGATATAACAGTCAGACCGACCTTAATGACAGAGAATTGGAGATAATTGCTATTGATTGGTCTGAGGTACAGCTTGTTCTCCGGCTAAAGTTTGACAGATTACACAATAACCCTTGTGTTAACACAGCTCTGCTAAAGACGGTTTAAAAAGCTGCTTTTAGAGCCTTGGGACTAAATTAGATGATATACTAGAGGAGATATTCATGTCTGGCCGGGTCTCATCTCTGTAAATGGTGTTGATGTTGGCAGCTATGTTTACTTTTTCACCTCATTCTTTTAGGAAGACTTTCACTGCTGGACTACTGCACAGAGGGTACATATGTTGGCTGTAGATACCTACTGTCATACATTCTTCATTTATGATGCAAGTGCAGATTTCTTAATCAAGTTGAAACCTTTTATACTCCAGCTCACAGGTTTCCACTAGTTGTGCAGTCCTGCCATGTCAAATTTGACGCTGCATTTTGCCCTAACATTTCATAGCGGTGATTGAAGGTGCTTTTGAGTAAATGCAGTCAAATGTCATCCATGGTGAGGGATAAAACGTTGCCTATGGTATGAGTCCACAGCTGATGCAGACATGTAGTGTGAAAGACCAAAACAGAACCCAAATAAATGCCTGCAAATCACAGCTGTCATCTGTATATCATTGGTACACTAGAAACAGCAACTGCTAATAGCTAGTTTTAGCAAATGCTTCATTCAAGTGTTTAAAGCATTCAGGCAACATTCAAGTGAGTCTCACTTTGAGCAGCTGTTAATTGTCTTTTTAACTGTGTATGCAAGTACATTTTTTTCCTGTACATTTAAATAATCTAGAAATTATTAGTAATTGCTTCTAAATCTTCAATGTTATGAGTGCACAGTAACAACCAAAGACATTTTAACATTTTCATGAACTTTTTCCAGTCAGGATTTTTGCAGCTGCAAAGTCAGAACACACAGTTTAGCTGAGTTTTAACGATAAAAGAGAGCGGGACAAAAATAGGGTGATGAAAAGTTTAGATCCATCCCCTGTGGAGTATAAAAACCTGTGGTTTACTTCCAGCAGAAACAGCAGCTCAAAGCCAGCAGGGTTTCCAAGATCCGCTCTCTGCAGCGGTGGAAGAGAGAGAAAGGGCATCCACACTGTCTTTGGACAGACCTGCTGGACTCCACCCATTGGCCTCCAGGGACTGTCCCACCATGAGTGTGGACCAGCACTCTACAGAGGCAGTGGATCATGACAAAAATGAGGCCACAGACAGCTCCTCTGCCTGGAGCCCAGAGGTACGACTTTAACCATTTCTAGTTGCTGGTGTGTTTGGTTGCACTTGAACTTGTAAAAGTGGAGACATGTATTTAGTTTGTACTGCACTACATGTCTTTGAAAGAGTTTAACATTTGAAAATCATGATTTAATCATGATATTTATATTATACCATCACGTTCCAATCAGAGGCAAGCTGCTTTTAATTTGTGGATTCAAATGGAGCTTTTTTCTGGTTTCTGCTGTACTGCATTTCAACAGACAGCTAATATAACTCTGGCCAGGGCATAGAGACACACAACAACACACTCTCACACCCACATCTGACATGCCATTTCATTAGGTACACCTCTGGCCACTTTATCAGTTAGAGGTTTGTGCCTTAAAAAAAAAAGTAGCCTTTTATATGGTAATCTGTCTCACCTGTATCAGACATTTTGTCTCAAATGTCTCCACCCATCTCCACCTGCCTCACAGGCTGTCTCAACTCTCCACCTTTTTGTTTTGACCACATTATCCTGATATAAAATTCGGCTTCTGGTTAAAGATTTTTAGCTGCCACTTAGTTTTTCTGTGTATATTTTAAAATACTTTTTTAACACTTCATACTAAAAATGTTGTTTGTTCCTTATTCACCTTTTTCTATATTTTCTGCTTTTAATAAACCATTGTTTCTTTAACTGATGTTTTTTTTTTTTATCTGTTTAGAATATCTCTCATGTTGTGTTGGTTGGGTTCATTCAACTTTACTTGAAATGGTCAATGCCATTTAGCTCCATGGAGGCAAAATTGTTTAACACCAAGGCCTTCTTGTTTTTGATGCACTTAAGCTCCAAATTAAGCTTTATTTCTGTTTTTTGAAGAGCAGTTTCAGCACACGCAGTTCAGATTTCTTTCTTTTTTTGTGTGTGTGGTATTCAGCATAATATTCAGTTTTGGGCACTGCTACTTTTTACACTATAGGTGGTTGATACTTTTTTGCAATTAAGGTAATTCAGCAAATTCACATTGCATTTTCAGTAGAAAATGCTTTTTTCTAGTGCAAAATATTGTCCCTTCCACATGTATCACAATAGTATCATGACATACTGTGATATTACCCCCACTAACATAAACCACTACCAACACACTGGTGAATCCTGAATTTTAGCAAGCCAATACCAGCATAAAAATCGACAACAAAAATTGATCTAAACTTAATGCAGTGTATTGTCAGAACTTCATGTTCTCTGGAATTCAGTTATTTTTCTTTAAGTCTTCTCAGTTTAGGGATTTACAGTACTGTGCAAAGGTCTTGAGCCACCCCTCATTTCTTTATATTTTGCTAGAAAAATGGAAAATAGTTGCAGCAATTTATTGAAACTTATTTATTCTTCAACACAGCCTGAACTCTCTTAGGCAAGTTTTCTTATCATTTCTTTAAGTAGTCTTCAGGAACAGTTCTCCAGGCTTCTTGAAGGACATTCAAAGCTCTTCTTTGGATGTTGGCTGCCTTTTGTTTCGTTCTCTGTCAAGATGATCCCACACTGCTTCAATAATGTTGAGGGTCCGGGCTCTGGGGAGGCCAATCCATGACTGATAGTATTTCATTGTGTGTTTTTCTAAACAGGTATGCTTTTACTGCATTGGGATCATTGTCATGATGGAAAATGAAGCCATTGTCAATCAGACACTTTCCAGATAGAAATTTCATATATTTTGACAAGATCCCCAACACCACTGACTGAAATGCAGCTCCAAACCATGACAGAGCCTCCAGTGTGTTTTACAGATGGCTGTAAACACTCACTGTTGTACCTCTCTCCTGACCTCCTCTGTAAAAATTTGGATTCATCACTCCATTAGACGTGTTGCCACTGATTTTCAGTCCAGTTCTTGTGTAACTTGGCATACCTCAGGCTTTTCTCCCTGTTTCCCTTCCTTAAGAATGGCTTCTTGACAGCCACCCTTCCACTGAGACTATTTCTGATGAAGCCTTTGTGAACAGTAGATGGATCAACTGAAGGGCCAGATGTATTTCTCAGGTCCTGTGTCAGGTCTTTGCTGGATCCCCCCTC
>VUQI01063756.1:9813-30876 GCA_015106735.1 Paratilapia polleni | reverse complement strand
CTTATTTTGAAGCCTTACCGCATTTTGGTTGCTGTGTTTTTTTGGAGCCAGAAGCGACCATATTTGGACAAGAGGGTAGAGTGCAAAGTTTCAGCTAAAGTTGCATGTAGACATGCTTTTTAATGCTATTAAGTTGAGCACTTTAACACAAGAGTGGGGCTGCTGTTCTTCAGAGCTGTGTGCTTAGGATGACCATATTAAGGATATCCGCTCTCAGTGACATCATACAAACCCGAGAGAAGAAAAAACTGTCTGGAAACAAGTGGTTTTTGAGCACTGAGGTTTTTGGGTCACAGGAATTACTTGTACGTACACTGACTTTGACTATTTGAAACTTTGGCAAACTTTTGACCTAATAGGTCCACTTCAAATCAAATATGTGACATTCTGAAGTTCATAGGCACTTTTTGTCAATTTTTTTTAAATTGCTACTTATTAAAAGTAGCTCCAATTTTACTTTTATTACAACTAAGTGAAACATATGCATCAGAAATATGTATTTTATTTTAACATATCATGTAGAAATGTTGTGAAATTTATTACAGTAGTGAACAATAAGTGGGAACAGGAAGTGTAAAATTAAATTTTCATATTTTAGTAATCAAAATAAAAATAGTTTAATTATCTACATTTTCATGGAGATTACTTTGTGAGATAATATAGTCATATGCCTTCTTCAATTTAAGCCACTAACGATAACTCTGACGTTTAAATTGAAAGTTGTAGTTATACTTTTACTGCTCACACATGCATTGAATGCCACTGCTGCTACACTGGCTACATCAACTGCTACATCCTGTTACTAGAAGCAGTGCTAGCTTAGTAAGCATTCATGTTCTTCTTTAGGTCAGTGTGCGTTCTTATGGTTTCCTCTTTTGAATGTGTGCATCTCCTGACCTGCATGTTCAGTAGACCTCAGCAGCAGCCCTCTGATTGTGTTATCTCGCCTGCGGTTGCCATGTCGACAGCAACACTCGGCCCGGTCTGTCAACACTCGACACAATCAATGTTGTTTGCTGACTGCACGGGAGTCTTTAACTGCAGGGGTGGAGGAGAAGCAGGAGGGGGCTTATTTCTGCTTCATGACAGGATTTCTGCTCAGATTCTCTCTCTGAGCCTTTGAAAAAAGAGTAATTATGCATGCATGGAGTGTGACTTTTTATTTTATTTTTTTATTTATTGACATGCTTTTTGATATGTTTATAACTCATAAACTGGTCACCACTGGAATCCACTGATTGCAGCTATCCTCCTTAGCAAAAGGTCAAACTACAGATTGTTGTAGTGTGTTTCATTTCCCCCCCCCTTCTCCTTACCTTGTCAGCATGAACAGCCTCCCCACAACGAGGTCTCATCTCAGCCGGCCTGTTCTTCCCCTCGAACTCCCATCTCTAAGTGTGGAGATCTGGTCCTCTCCCTGGAGTATCGGCCCGACACTGAGAAGCTGCTGGTCTCTGTGATCGCAGCCCGGGATATCCCCGACAAGGCTCGGAGCGGGATGAGCGCCTGGCAGGTGCACATGGTTATGCTGCCTTCCAAGAAACAGCGCCACAAGACATCTGTGCAGAAAGGCTCGATGCCGCACTTCAACGAGACGTTTCGCTTCTCACGCCTGGAACCGTCCGACCTGCAGATGTCAGGCATCAGGTTCAGGCTGTACGCGCTGGGTAGCAGGATATCACGTGAGCGAATGATGGGGGAGAAAGTACTGCGTTTACGAGGGCTCAACCCAGATGGGGGGACAATGGAGACGACACTGGTCCTGGAACCTCGAAGTAACCTGAAGGTAAGTAAGAAAAATTTTGGTGACGACTTGGGTAAAAAATGGCTTTATAAAGTGTTGTGGTATGTTTATATACAGTATATATATACATATTAGCTACCGCACTTCTTTTTATTCCTCAGAGTGTTGACTCCCAGCTCAGTCTGTCTGCCGTGTCTCAGAGCGACAGCGCCTCATCAACTCAGTCTCTGACCCACGGTGGTGTCCCCGAACTGCTGGTGGGTCTCTCCTACAACGCCACAACGGGACGCATGTCTGTGGAGCTCATCAAGGGCAGCCACTTCAGAAATCTGGCCATGAACAGGCCACCAGGTTTGCAGGGAGCCTCACGCACACAAACACTCATATACATTCAGTACATGTGCTGAAGCACTGTATACGCACAAAGAAGAGAACATCAGACCACATTGAAACGACAGTTATAACAATTTCTTCCCATCCCTTCTACCTCCCCTCTCCTCTCTTCCCCTGTGGTCCAGACACCTATGGGCGACTGACTCTGCTGAACTCGGTTGGTCAGGAGATCTGTCGGACTAAGACGTCAGTACGTCGCGGTCAGCCCAACCCCGTCTACAAGGAGACGTTTATCTTCCAGGTTGCTCTGTTCCAGCTGTCAGACGTCACTCTGCTGATCTCCATCTACAACCGCCGCAGCATGAAGCGCAAGGAGATGGTGGGTTGGATCGCTCTGGGCCAGAACAGCAGTGGCGATGAAGAGCAGCTCCACTGGCAGGACATGAGGGAGGGTCGAGGACAGCAGGTCTGCCGCTGGCACGTCCTGCTGGAGGCATAAAGTAACGGGCAGGACTTTTTTTCCCTTATATTTTCAGGTGGACAGGTTTTATTCTTTAGAGAGCCGTAGAGTTCTGGGAAAAGAAAAGACAAGCCCTGATTTGCAGACTGGAATATTATGCCTAAGATTTCAAGCCTCAAAGATTCACAGACTCTCCCCATTTTGACATTCATCCAATCCTGGAAAAACATCAGACCCAGCTGGTTAGTTTGTGTCAGCATGAAGAACAAATTCTTCAGTCTTTAAAGGCTGTAAAGGGTTTTAAAATGCAATGTTTTATCTGATTAAAGAAAGAGAAAAAATTATTTTAAAGACTTTATCTTATAAAAAAACATTGAAAATATTGATTTCACTTCTAAAGTGGCAGATGGAGATAAAATATTTTTGTTTTAAACTCTTACTATTCTTGGTTTAAAAAAAATCCCAATAGAACATTTGTCGGTATCAAATGAGTGGAAAATTTGTCCTTCCTGCTGCACTTCAATTTGTGAATTGAATTGCTGTATTAGACAGTACTAAAGATGTGTGTGGGATTGCACGTGGC
Organism: Paratilapia polleni; assembly: GCA_015106735.1. Taxonomy (NCBI): domain Eukaryota; kingdom Metazoa; phylum Chordata; class Actinopteri; order Cichliformes; family Cichlidae; genus Paratilapia; species Paratilapia polleni. The sequence goes on along the minus strand of VUQI01063756.1, from coordinate 27,756 downwards.
CTGTTATTGTTAACATTGCCTTTTTTTTTTCTTTTTTTTTTTTTCTCCGCTGACTAACAAATCAGTGAAAATGTAAACTAAACCACAGAGAGGAAACAGAAAGATGCAACGTTGTGGAAATATTAGGGTCACATCCTGTTGGAAGTTGTTGGATCTTTGTTATGGGCTGAGAATGATTTTATATGATGTAGGTCACCAACATTAGTAAACTCATTGAGCTCTGCAGTCCATCAGCCATATTTTCATTTAGAACTCATGCCATACATTTCAGAGCACTAGTACAAGGCTCCACATCAGTCTATCCAGTTGTATATAAATTTGTTGAATTTACATCACACTAGGCTGGATGGAAAGATTTAAAAGCACACAAATTAATGTGAAATTGATCTATGATTTACATCCTTCCTCTGGGCGTAAAAAAGTCAGTCAGCTGGTTAAAAAGCACATATCTGCAACTGCAGGCACAAAAAACAACTGTGAAGAGCGCACATTCATTTTAAAATTAATTTTTACATAAATATACCATCGTTTCTCTCACTTAAAGGTTTGTTGTATAAAGTTAGGTAATGTCAGTTAACTCTGTTTTTAATTTATTACCATCTGGTAATTAGATTCAATCTGTGTGATTGCAGGCAAATAAGCAAACATTTGAAAAGAAATTCTCATTCAAATCTCAGTCTAAAACAATTAATAGAATTTACCCAGCTGGTGACAACTAAGTATGTTCCTCTGGGGGTTTTTTTTGTTTCTGTTTTTTTTTTAACCACCCTCCAAATTTTCCTACACCATCTCAGTAGATTAAAATTGGGTTTCCAATTTAAACAAAAACTAACAAATAATCTATTCCTTTTTTCAAAATGTTATTTTATCATAAACCTGACAGAAACTGTCCTGAAACTGACAAAAAGCAGATTTGTTGGGAAAAGGTGGTGGTAATTTGTGGATTTGAGGACACTGTTGGAGAGCTAATCCCAGAGAAGCCGAACTAACTTGGATTTATTGGAGAGTTTCAGTGTTGAATGACAAAAAAGTAGCTAATCTGACTCATGCTGACTGCTCTTTCCCAGGTCAAAAATAAACTTTTGTGCTCAGTCAGTAAATCGTTTACTCCAGTAATTCCACACGGCCAGCAGACGACACTAAATCCAAAATCTTATGCCTTTACGTGTTCTGACTGCCAGAAACAATACAGAGAGCCTGAAAATGTTCAGTTTTTTTTCATTGGAAGTGGCAAATTGATTCAGGAACTGAAAGTCCAAAGGTCATCCAAACTAAAAGCTGACAGTTTAATGGTGAAGACAGGAAATGTAATAATTTCCTAAAATGTCGAACTTTAATTGATATTAAACAAGTTACAACGAACTGCTGATTTATCATATCAGCACACATCTCAGCATGCACTGAGTGAGAATTAAGAAGTTTGAAAATAAAGCAGACATGATGGAAATTTGGCCGTTAATACATGTTAAGTCCTGGTTTATTTTTATATATTTTTTTAATAATATCAGCACTCACCATTATGAAGGCTATTATTCAGTTCCCTGACAGAATCAGAGGTACGCATGAATCCAAAAATGATAGCAGGTGTCGTACCAATAAGCTCAGGTGCGTCTAATCCTACCCCATTGGTGTTCAAATGTTCATTTGTAAACTGTTAACTCCAAAACATCCACCTCAGTTTTTACTTAAGAAGACTGAAAGCTTGGAAACATTTTATTTGTCGGACTCGGTTAGTCATTGTAAAAAGACTCTTTAAATTCTAAGGTTTTATGGATCAGGACCTAATAAAAATAATCTGGTCCTTGCTAAGTATGGCTTGTTTGGAAGGATTGGCAGGAGAAAGCCTCTTCTCTATAAAAAGAACACGGCAACACAACTTAGGTTTGCAAAGTTGCATCTAAACAAACCACAAGACTTTTGTAACAATGTGCTTTGGACAGACCAGACCAAGGTGGAGATGTTTGGACATGATGCACAGCACCATGTTTGGAGAAAACCAAACACAGCATATCAGCACAAACACCTCATACTAACTGTCAAGCACGGTGGTGGAGGGATGATGATTTTGGCTTGTTTTGCAGCTACAGGACCTGGGCATCTTGCAGTCCTCTGAATACCAAAGTATTCTAGAGTCAAATGTCTGACAGCTAAAGCTCGGACTGAATTGTGTCACGCAACAGGACAATGATCCCAATTACACTAGCAAATCTACAACAGAATGGCTGAAAAAGAAAAGACAACATGTTGCAAGGGCCCAGTCAAAGTCCAGACCTCAACCCGATCGAAATGCTGTGGTGGGACCTTAAGAGAGCTTTGCATAAATGAATGCCCACAGGGGCTATTACCGGTTACTGGTAAGTTGATACAGAAACTACTAGCACTATGGTATGTTCTCTAACGACATTGGTGAGTCTTAATGACAAGCTGGCTTCTGTGAGAATCTTGGTATGATGGCCAAACTGCATTGCTATGATTTCATTCATCATGCAGTGCACATTTAGCATCTCTGCTGTACATTATCCCAATGTACTTGGCTGAAAAGGAAGCCTAAGTGTTCTGTGGGCCCAGATTTGCAGAAGCATATGGGATATCCTGATAGCTCATGGAGAGAGTTTGGAAAGCTTTTTTGGCCTATGTGCCAACCAGCAACTTGGATTTTGAATAAACGATAGACCGTCTTGTAAATCAGTATCCAGTTCAAATTTAGACAACCGTTATTAAGCGATCAATTTTTTTTATTGTTGTTGTTGTCTGGGTCTAACCTGCATTTTTTTTTTTTAAACAGTGTAATATATTTACCACCCCATCATATGTTAATCAGCTGCATCCTTTGGTCCCATTGGTATTTGCATCAATTAATTATCTCAAAGTTGAGATAGGTTTAGCTCTGTACCCGCTTATTTCACATTGCTGATGTTGGGGAGTTTTTTTGTTGTTTTTTTTTTTCTTTTCTTTTTTTTTTTTTCTTTTCAAGTTGCTGGATTTCATTGACCATGGTCTCTGGTCCCCACACCACTGCCAGTGTTTCCTGTTTGCACGCTCCTTTAGTCTCGACTCTGTCATCTTTGCATTTACATTCTCTGGGCTACAGCTATTGTGAACAACCTAAATACTAAGATTGAAGGGCCGATTGCAACAAATACAAGATGCCCTCACAATGAATGCTACCTGAAAAAGCTCTCAGGTTCTTTGTCAGTTGAATAACTGCCTCTTTAAAAACAGGTCACATTAGTTATGTTGAAAAGATTTTCAAATTCATGGAACTATTAAAGGAGAACAAATTTTGATCAAAAAAGGCACAAGCTTCCACAATATTCAAATGTAATTAAGTTCAAACAACTACCTAAACAGTCCAGCAAATGAACAGATCACAAGGCAAGCATTATTTAACCAATATAACATTTGGTGTTCTATTTCTTTTTTTTTTTTTTCTTACCCTAAAATTGTAAGGCAGCTTTCACTGACATTTTAGTTACATTTTGCAGTGTAGAAATATGACTGAAGGATCATGTGACCATGAAATTCATAAAAAGAACCACTATTTCATGATTCAATTGGAGGAGGAGGATGTCTCATTCATATTCAGTACTCATTCATATTCTCCTGACGCTCGTGCTACTACAGGCAGGAAGACCAGCAGCTGGAGACTCTTAAACCCGTTGGGATGAGCCTCATCAATCCTGAATGATGTTATTTGGCCTCAGCTCAGTCTCCTTCACAGGGCAAAGCTCATTTCAACACCCATCAATGCTGAGCTGAAAAGAGGCTTTAAATATCTCACTGCAGCTGTTAAGAACAGCCAATGAATTACCCTGGAAGTGTGTGTTTTTCTTCCCCAGTCACACTCTGTGGTAATTGGTAGTTGCAGCAGTAAAACCATACAGTGTGATGGTGTTGAGGGTAATGCTGCCACTAATGCTCTTCCTCTTCCCATCTGAGCATCTTTGAGTCATAAGGCAGCAGTTCAGCCTGGAGCGGGGGATTATATTTGTTTGTTTGTGTCGACAAATACTGTAGCTGAACCCTCAGGGGTTCGCACACCGAGAGCAGGGATGTGTTTACTCGAGCGTTTGTTTTCTTTGGGCAGGTGACAACACAGACTGTTTAGCAGTTAAGATACTGGTTTGAAAACTGTGATCGGAAATGACTCAGTTTTCTGTTTATAAGGCGATGCCGTGCATTTACAAATCAGGGCTGATGCTCGCATTCAGATTCTGTGTATGTTTAATGTATTAGTACACAAAAAAGACAACTGACAGTTTTCACTACTGAACCCAGAACTTTCATCCTCATCATCTTCACACACTTTATTTTTCATTAACCGTGACCTTTTGTAACTCTTCTGACGAACAAAAATGTCAACGTGTGTACAAGCGCTTATCAGAAAGTAATCCAGGACATCTGAACAGCTTCTGTTTGTTCTGTGATTTATTAAGTTTCTAAAGTCATTCAGGCACGTTTCCAGCAGCAGAAAGTTTTTTTTTTTTTTTTTTTTTTTTTTTTTTTTTTTTTTAACACTGTGACGTAGTTCTGAATTAGGCCTCCAAAGATACTCAAAGACCAAACCAAGTCCCATTAGCCTCTGTTTCCTATAAACAGCTAGGCTTCACCGAACAAAATTTATATTTCTGTTGGTTTTTCCTGAAATTAAGTCATTTTTTTGAAAAGTATGATTGAACACATTTTTATAGGTAACTGTGGAAATGATAAACTTTATTAGGTGTAGCAGGCAAGCAATTATAATGCGTACAAAATGAGAAACCTGCCACAGTGTTTTACAACTGCATGTAATGGCTGCATACATGATGACATGCTAACTTAGCTTTTTGAGACTAAAGCTAACATGACCTCGGTCTGGCATTTGCATCTTTACCAGCTGAAGAACATTTGGAAATTTACTAGCTACTGAATCATAATGCAGGATAACAAGATAGAACCAACACTGTCCAGATGGACTGTGGAAATGCATAGCAACGACAGGTGTTTTTAACCCCTGTATTTTCAACCTGTGAGTTTTACTTGCAAAATTTAAAAGCTGTATGATGGCTAACCAGTGACTTATTAGCCCCTTGGCTAACATTAACACTAAACTTGAAATTCTGATTCAGGATCCTTATTGTGATCTTTTATAACCCACAAATTCACAAAGTATTCAACACGTCGCCCAGTTAGCACTGCAGGCATTCTAATGTTAGAATCTTGTGTAATGCCAAAAAAAAAAAAAAAAAGTTTTAATTCATTCCTTAAAATTTTGCTCCTGTTTTCTCACTTTGGAAAGGAGAAAATATGACACCACAAGCACAACCGTGAAATCATCTAAACTTAAATCTTTTCTAAAAGGCAGTGATTTGAAAACTACTGTTTAGGGGTTTAGCAAAAAGAGCAGTTCCTTCCTTTTTAAATCATCTAACAAGGATTGCTTGGTAAATCTGTCTTCATTGAGATTTATAGTTAATTCAACAATATCCATATTTGTTGCTTGCCATGCCATACAGTGTCTTAGAGTGCATCCTTAAATGTATTTATTGGTCTTAATCTACTTAGATCTTGCCAGATGAGTCAAAACTATATCAACATTTGATAATCAATTTAATGTTATGTTATAGCATTATGTAGAGAAACCCAACAATCCCCTGAGAACAAGCATTTGTCTACACTGGGGATAAATATCAGCACTCCTCTTCTACCGGCTTCGTACTTGTGAGTGTGAATAGTGATATGAATTATATTTACTGCACAGACAAATATATTTTATGCATGTTGAGTTGTTGTATAGAATCCATCATATCTATTATATTTTTTAAAATGGTAAATGTTTAATGTTTTTAAATATGTCCCAGGATTGTATTTATATATCTGCATGCTCAGTTCAAGATCCCAGGTTGTATTACAGATGTGAGACAATCAGATTGTGCTGCAGATGTAATACAGTTGTAATACTGATGAAGTGCCTGTAACATTTTGAGATGAAACATACCCACCATGGCGAAGAGTTGACACCTCTGCATGAACCCTCCTTGTTGTTCCCTGTGAATGCTGCTGTAGGACTGCATGCGTGGAAGGTTTATTTATCAAGGCCTTGACCAGGGCTGAAGTCAGACAAGTCAGGTGGAAGTCCAAAGCAAGTCCATAGGGGGTCCAAACGGTGTCAAAAACCAAGACCAAATAAAGTTGTTTTTTTTTTGTTTTGTTTTTTTCTGGCAAATCCATTTTTAAGCTATTACATACATTGAATACAATTTAAAGGAATGATTTGTACTCAAAAGTGCTCAAAATGCCAGCAAAGAACAATTTAACAAAATCTCACTTTTAAATAAAAGCTACTTTCGGCCGCTCCCTTATTTCCCAAGGGGTCACCACGGTGGATGGATCCATATATTTTATTTGGCACAGATTTTTATGCCAGATGCCCTTTCTGACATAACCCTCCCATTTATCTGGGCTTGGAACCAGCAATAGGAGTATGCAAACCTGTGATTGCCTGAGGCTAGGTTTGTGTCTCTACCTGGGGATCGAAATGGGGATCTGTTAATCCCTATACTATAGAACCACTAGAATATCAGTTTTAAATGATCTGTTTAAAAAAATCATCAAAATTTGTCACCCTGATTTTTACTGGGTCTAACTGAACAAAATCTGTTCAATTCCGTTTCCCACTTTGGCCCTGTACAAATGTGAATGCTACTGTACTTTTTAATCAGGTAAGATAGCTTAATGTTGTGTTTTTATAAATAAAATTGATCATTTCAAATAACACAAAGTTTAATGAATTTGTCTGACATATTTAAGAGCAGTCAATCTGAAGTTCAAGTGTTAAGTGTGGAGCTAGCGTCAGGATGCAATTAGCATAGTTTAACAAAGAGTGGAAAACAGCTAGACTGTTTAAAGTTGGACAATAATTCTAACACCATAAATGTCAATTATAGTAGCATAGTTTTACCTCTTAAGGTCAATCATTTTTTTGTGAGGATTAAACACACCTGGTGTGCAAGTGTGTTGAGCTATAGCAGTGCTGTTTGGTTTCCTTTTTCACTATGAACAAAACCAGGCTAGCTAGTCACCGCAGCTGCCAGTGTTTATGCTAAGATAGGCTAATCACCCCCCTGGTTCTAGCTCTACACTTAAGGAACAAACATGGGAGTAACTAATTTTCTCATGTAACTCACAGTGACAGTATATCATGAAATATCCAAGTATTCCTTATAATGTTTTTAATCAGAATGGTTATGTTTACGTACTGGCAGCTTTTGGTTAAGTTGGGGGGGGGGGAGTCATTGTCTGGTTTAATACAGTAACCATTCATAGTGACTTGAGACACAACATTTTTCCATACAATTAGACATGACCTCAATGCTGTTCTAACCTGCAGATTATTGCCTAAACCTACCACAGACCTCGAGCTAGTTTGACGCTTTATATACGTACCATCCAGTTCACAGTTCCAGACAGATTTTTCTTTTTTTTTTCCCCACCTAAACTTAACTGGGGAATAAGCTCATTGTCATGAATTTCTAGGAAACAGGGTTAAAGCAGTGGGTCTAACTCTTCTATCTTTTTGCTGGCCTCCCTCAGAAGTACAGTTGTTTAAGGTCAAGTTAATGAGTCCTCCTTTTTAGGCCTGTAAACAGACAGTGAACATGGATCCCAACTCTGCACTGACTGTTCTGCAGCCCTGGTCTGGGCCGTGCATGCTGAACTCCCACAGCACCCAGAAAGCACTTTTTGTACCAAGTTATCATTGCCAATAAAAACCAGAAGATCCCTGCTGTGGTAACGTCTGCCTGCCATCTGTTTTCTTGAATCCTCTCCTCCCTTCTAAGAGTGGTTTGGATGTCTTAATTCTGAAAATGAGGTTTTTTTTTTAAGTTAAAAACAATAACAAAACAGATTAAAGAAAGCATCTTGTGTTTTGGGGAATTTAGCTTAATCTTTGGTAATAGATGAGTTGGGGTTGACCTACAAACATGGATTTGGAGCTTGTTAATTAGCTGTTTCGAGTCCATATTCACAGAACCTTTATTTTATTTTGGATGTCTAGCTTACACAGCCACTTCTGCCTAGTGTTTATTTTAAAAATGGCACTTAAATGGCTAAAAATGACCATTTATAGATGCAAAACGGCCAATCTGGTATCCTTGTAGCTATTGTCTAATGACTGAGCTTCTGTGGACAACTGCCAGTATTACAGAGCCTCAGGTGGAACCAGCAACTATTGAGACCTGAGACTTCTTGTTCCGTGTGCTACTTGTAACTAAATGTGGATCAGTTTTAAAAAGCTGAATCATCATCTGATATCAGATGTTTTTTGAGATTGCAGTTTGGCGAATACAGTCCCTCTTTTGCTCCACATACTGTTTAGATGCAGACAAACAAAGCCTGCTCACACATTATTGGTCCATACTACTAAGACTATGAATGGACAACAAACCCAGAAAGCTTCCACTACCGAAAAGATTTTCTAATGTCACGCATTCCACAAATTCATGTGCAGATAGCTGTTACAGCGATTACGAAACAAAACAACTTTTGACTTGTGTCTACAAAGAGACACAAAAGAAACAGACACTTAAAGGGCCATATGCAAAGTGACCCCCCCCCCCAAAAAAGAGCGAACAACCACAAGGAGACAAAGAGATGCAAAACGACCACAAAGGGCCAGAACCAAATGGATGCAAAATGACCATAAGAATACAGAACACAACTCAAAACAGAAAACGACCACAAAAAGCGCAAAACAACCACGGAGAGACAAAATGACTGAAAACAGAAAATCACGTCCGGCTCCTTGGTATATGGGGTGGGGGACCATAGCCTCATAACTTTGCCTACTTGGTAGGCCTTACTGATTTCGCCTCTATTACTCATTAACAACACCAGAAATGCCCAAGGAGCCAAGCAGAATTCGATTTAAAAACTGTGTCCACGTGTGCCTCCTCAGTGAAAAGTTTAAAACGCGACTTTGATCCAAACCACTTCATTTCTCGGAGGCCAAAAAGTTCTCAGTGTGCTGCTGAAAAAGAGCGGAAACCGTGCAGCGTGTGTCGGCTAGATGCGGGAAGACGAGGACCGATGCTGGAACGTCATCGCCGCGCTTACTCAGTTTCCTAGCAACAGAAAACATCTGCCTCCGCCAGGACCAATGAGGGGCAGGCGCTGAACGGAGTGTGTTGTCTCCTGTTGCTGTGAACGGGATATTTTAGGAGTCTGGAGACCAGTGAGCGTCTCACCCCGACCGGAGCTCGAGCCCTACGCACGTCCGCCCGTCTGTCTTTCTGTTTGAACCGACACAGGCTGTGACTTCAGGCGAAGCTGGAGAGTCGCTAGATCGGTGTGAGGACGGTGGATGACGCCCCGAGGAGAGAAGGACATCAAGGCAGAGCGAGAAAGTGAAGCTTTAACTGGGATTTACTGCTGCGCGACAGAAGTACTTAAAGGTAAGAAGCTTTGGTGGAAATTTACTATTCAAACAGCTTCTTCTTGTTCCCCAACTGCCCATTAAATCCATAAAAAAAAAAAATTTTGTTTGTTTTTTGTAATGCACCTTTAAAACGGAGGAAAAGTACTTCACGTGAGATTAAAATAGAAGGCAATCAAAATAAAGGGGAGCTAAAACAGTGCAGAAAGTCTTCATGGAAAAGAAGAGCCTATAAATAGTTAAACTCAGTGTGATAAAGCACTAGCGTGTTGATTTTGGAATGTTTTAGGGATGTAATTGAATGCAGGTGTCTCCATTATTATTACAGCAGGTTTTTTTGTTTCATCCTAAATTCAATTCAATTCAATTCAATTCAGTTTTATTTATATAGCGCCAAATCACAACAACAGTCGCCTCAAGGCGCTTTATGTTTTAGGGTAAAGACCCTACAATATAAATGTAGGGTCACCTAAATGTACTCACTTCTTAATGATGAAAGTGCTGCTGTGTCTGTTTGAGATGCAAATTACTGACTTTAGACGCCACAAGGTTTTGGATGCAAATCATGAAAAGAGCCAAATATTTTTATTGGAGGGATGGACTCGGTCAGAATGAAGAGACTGAGAAGTCATGACCTCCTGCTCAAGCGTTCTGCTTTTAGTGAAATGATTTTCAGCCAAAGAAAAGGCGGCACGCAATGCACACAAACACACTGACACACACTTCCCACGCAGCCTCTTTCTCTCTCTCTCTCTCTGCTTATATGCACCCATCACCATGCATCATTCTCGGGCTGCAGCTGGATGTGAGTCACCGCAGCAGCTTCAGGGGAGCCGGCGTGAATGTTTCAGTACCGTAAATCTTCCCACTCTGTGCTTATGATTGATTTATGGCATTTTAAGTAACATCCCCCACACATGCACACATAAGCAACCTTTTTATCTACATCTCTCTTAAATTCAAATGAGCAGATTTGGGATGCAACGTCTCTAAGTACATTTGGCCAAAACGCAGCATCATGTAACAACATTAAAGGATCAGATGAGGACATTATACTGCAGTGCGCATACAGTGTGTGGGTGCTTTTGGTGTGGGAATGTACTGATATAACTAAGTAATCACAGAATATTTTTCTTTGCACATCCGTTCATCATTTGTCCCCTTCAGTCTGGATGTGTTGTCCCTTTTCTTGTAAATATATCCCTTTAGTTCCAATTTTTGTCCATTTTTCTTCAGAGTAAAATATAGATTTCATTATTTCTCACACAAACACTTTCCTTATAGTAGCCCGATTATAGTAGGGAAGTTCGTGTTGTGCAAGTTTTTCATTGTTCGGTAAAAATGTGACTGGTTAATTGCAAAAATTCGAGGTGAAGAATATGAAAGATTAAATGTGATCAAATGTGAAGGTTCTGTGTTTGTGCTCTGATGTTTTGGTCCTTTCTCCTCCTGTCTGTGTGTATGTTTTCCAGCAGGAATCTGAGGGCGATGTGGAGGATCAGATCAGCTCTAATTTAAACTCCTGTCAGAGAGCTGAATTGGCTGTGGACCAATCGGCAGCAGGTAATCAAACCTGCCGTCTCTTCCTGCATCTCTCAACCAGGAATTCACAGTGATGTGCCAGACGTCTGCCATACAGTGCTGCTTTCTCAATACTTATCATACCTGTCAGTAGATTACGTTTGCTGGACATGACCTCTAGTGGTCATATGAATCACAACCACTGACTGATAACAGCAAAGGCAGAAAATGTGATGTTTTGAAAAAGTTGTCAAATAGTAAAATAAATAAAAAATAAAATTGATAATAATAAATAACTAAATAATACATATTTATTTAAAAAAAAAACGAACGAACAAACAAACACAAACTAAAAAATATAAAAAGCAACCTCCAATAGAGTCAGACACCTACAAAGAGTATTAAAAAAAATAAAAAGATCATTAATATATTTAAAGAAATGCTACAAACCGACTCAAACTAATTGGAAAAAAAAGAGACATGCAAAAAGTAACAAAAATAGATGCAAAAAACTAGGGACACAAAATGACCAGAAGAAGAAAGAGGTACCACATCTGAAATGAACACAAATGATGCAAAACCAATGAAGAGGACACAGATAACTGCATAGAGGCATACAGAGCACTGCTAAATGCGATGTTAGAGCATCAAAGAAGTGAAGAAATGTAAATGACTTGAAAGAGACATAAAATAAAAATACAAATAAAAGACTCCAAAAAGCACATAGAAAGTGAACAGAGATAGGACTGACTAAAAGGAGATCTGAAATGAACAGAAATAGATGCAAGGCCACTGTAAAACACACACAAAATAAACACAGAGCAACTCAAAGTCGCCGCAAAGAGGCGCAAACCAATGAAAAACAGACACAAAATGGATAAAATTGATGCAAAATGACCACAAAAGAGATGCAAAACCAATCCAAAGAGAGGCAAAAGACCAATGCAATAAAAATGCAAAACAGCCAGAAACAAAACCCCAAAATGACCAGAGATGAGATACAAAGTGACCACAGAGAGAGAGAGAGAGAGAGAGAGAACTGAGATTTAAAGGAGGCAAAATATGAGAAAAATGCATGCAAAACCAGCGCAACAAGCATCAAACAACTGCAGAGAGAAAAGAGATGCTAAAGAACCATATGCAAAATGACCCTGACTAATCAGGAAGGCACAACGGACACAAATAAAGATACTAAAACTGTAAAGACACTAAAACTGCATCTGTTGTCTCAGTCTGAGGGTCTTTAATGAAGGGAGGGGTGAGCAGCTTTTTTTACAAGTCTGTGCTGAACTGTCACTTTGTCCAGCATTGGAGCTAATGAGAGCAGTTAGATGGAATCAAAGAGTGAAAAGCTAAAAAGCTCTGCTGTCAGATTGTCCAGAAAATTTCAACTCGGTGTCAACTTAGTAGTTCTCAGTAGATGACTAAGCTTCAAAAAAGTTGATAAATGGACCTTGATTTAAGATCTTCTTGGATAAACTACTGTCTGCTGTAGTTGCAAAAGCCAAGAAGTATCTTCAACATCTAATGCTACAGATGATGATTCAGAAACCAATAAAAAAAAAAAAGTACAAATATTGAATTTTGTGACATAAATGATTTATTACCAGCTTTAATGTAAAAATATTAGCATCAACATTCACATTCAGATTCTATGATTTCCTTAAAGGTCTCAGGATGACTTATGATCTCAGTGACAGCTCACAACAAACTTCGTTTATATGTCAAAAGTCACTTTTTCAGAAGGTTAAACCTGAATTAATTTTTCGTTTGTTTGTTTTACTCCTTTGATTGAATATCACATGGAAGCAGCTTCTGACCTTGAGAAGTATATTTGAAAGTCAACTCAGAAGCAGCCAATAAAATCCTTTCAGTGTAAAACAAAGGCTTCGGCGCATTATCACTGTGGTGGTGTGGGGTAGGAAGCAGTGATCTTTAATATTTAAACATTTTCCTCTGTTAGATCGGCGGTCTAATCTCTGTTTGGTTGCCTCCAGCAGCCCCTTCCCTGTGAGAGAGACCAAACCATTCAACAACGTCGAAAGTTGCTTACTTCAAGAGGAAATATGCGGAGGAGGAGGATTTACACCGAGGCCTACATGGATATTTTCAAAAAGTATGTGTTCTTTTCTCTTGTTTTTTTCTTTTGACACTCAGTGTGACTTGATTTTTCTCTGCTCAAAGACTGTAGTACAACAGTTGAAGCATTTGGCGACTTCTGCATAGCTGAACAAGCTCTCCAAATATTTCTGGCCTTCTTTTGTATGCTTTTTTTTCTATGTTTCTGATTCAGTTCTGTGCATTCTCGACCTTCACAATTCCCACCATTACTTTAATATTTCACTCTTTGTTAGTTGGCCTTCATCATATCCTTCAGCTCCATTCCAACAACCTACACAGTCAAATAATGCTAATTGACTCTTGTTTGGTGTCGTTTATTGGATTGGATGATTGAAGTCTGAAGAAACAAAACATGTTGGCAATTCAACAATGTATTCATTTAACAAACAGGGGCCTCAGTAGCATGTGGAAGAACCATACACAGCCACAACAGCCTGGCACCTCCTCCTCATGCTGGTCACCAGCTTGAAGTTGCCCTATGGCACGGGCCCTATCCAGATCAGTCAATGCTTGGAGCAGACACCAACTGACCGCTGTAGCAGGGTCCACGCTCACAGGTGCTGCTAATGAGGTGCCAATCAGGCACCTGATTGTCAGCACCTGGGGTACCAGAAGCTCAAAACCAGAGTCAATAGCAGAATCAGCTGTTTGGTAGAGAAGATTTGGAAAGTTCTTCATGGGCGCAACCCACATACTCAACTCTGCTGCTCAACCCACAAATTCATTTTCCTTACCAATGTGGTACCATTTAAAGGGAAATAAACAGGCTTTCCAACAGTATGAGATTTATTGTGAAGAAGCATTGTTACAACAAAAAAATAATCCACCAAACACAAATTTCCTTACTTTTTGTGCTAAGTATATATAGATAGATTTTTTTTGTTTACTATTCCATATGCAAACTGCTAAACAGATTACTAGATGGATGGTTTTTTCAAATCAATAACATAATTTCTCACTGAAAAAAAAAAATTGTCATCCATAAGTCGAAATTTTGAGTTAGGTATCTCACAATTTCGAGTTAGTAAGTTGAACTTTCAAGATAATAAGTCAAAATTTCAAGATACCTAACTCGAAATTTCAAGTTAGCTCTGCCGATCAGGAAGCTTCGTAAAGGTACATCATTTCCTTGTTACTCGGAAGCAGAAGGCAGAAGGCATCAGCTACCACTGCTACATCTACCGGTCCTGAATGAGCAAACTGCAGATTACTTTCAGCGTGGGTTTACAAATGATGAAATCCTTGCTTTACTGGGTGAATCGCATGGCGTTATTATCTAACAAAGCCTCTTCCACCTCTGGAAAAAAAAAAAAAATTGCCATCGATAAGTCAAAATTTCCAGGTAGGTATCTCAAAATTTCAAGTTATTAGGTCGAAATTTCGAGCTACTAACCCAAAATTTTAACTTACAGACAGCAAAAAGAAATAAAAAATTCAGTGGCGGAAACAAGCTTCCATATTTAGCTGTAGTCACAATCACGGTGCTTATTTTGTTCAACCTACAGTCCAAAGCTTAACAGTACTAAAAAGATTACATATAAATGTTGAAATTGTTTAAAGGAAAAGCACCCAAGCTTCACTTTTTGAGAAGCTAAAAATGTGAAATGTGTCCTATTGTTTCAATGAAAACCCACTTTTGCCAGTTCATTTCCTGTCAGTCTTTTACTGTCTCAGCTCTGAGGTTCACTTTATAATAAAAGCATCACATGTTGGAAGCTCTTTAAAGAGTAACTGAAGCTGCCAGATAAATGTAATGCAGTAAAAACTACAGGAAATAGCAGCATAAATATACAAAAGTATGTCAAGTACTGCAAATTGGTATTTAAGAAGGGTACTCGAGTAAATGTACTTTCTCCCACTGCCTCCTAGAAAAAGCCAGTTAGAAACTTTGTGGGTAACAACAATAAGAAGCATTTTTTAAATAAGACTAGAGAAGATTTGTTTGACAGAAATAGTCATGTTTGCTTGTTGTAGGATTTTAAACTACAATCACATTTTCATCACGAAACGATAAAATGAGCAAAGGAAACAAACTGAACGGGAACCCTTTTTCTGTCTTGTCTGCAACTAACCAAAGAATAAATACACATTTAATGTGTTCATGATCTGTTTTCTTTTCTAAAAGAATAAACTCAAGCTAACAAAGGCATCAGCTGTGGTAACTAATGTGCCAGCTACAGTCTTATCAAAAAACAGATGAGGTAAATTCATAGGTTTCTCAAAATTAATGAGTTTATCTCAGGTAGCTTGCAATCATTAGAGTAACCAATCAAGTGAAGTGGAGCAGACTAAACCCTGATTTAAACTCTACATTTTGTTAATTTTCCAGGTGCCATTTTTATACCACTGATAATGTCCATGATTTGCTGGAGCGAATGTGTATTTTAAGGACACATGGTGCTGAAAATCTAGCCTACACAGTTCTAATGACTGAATTTTCACTGATTTTTAGCTCTGTTTTTGGTCTCTAACCTCTCCTTAGGGAAATACACCAGTAACTGTGCCTGTCTGCTGTTTGGCACTGAGCAAACAGTACATTGTGGCTTTTATAGCATCTTCGCTGAATTCAGCAGTGTGTGCAACCAAAAACCACACCATGAGCAGTGAGAGTGAACCAGATCAATGAAATTGTAGTCGGAGCCAAATGATAAGCCAGAATGTACTAAAAAGCTCTCTGTGACTGAGGAGAACAGAATTGATTTTATTGCATTTACCAGGCAAAGGTGAGCTCAAACTATTTAACATAAAACAATAAAATGGGATTAAATGAAGGCAGGACAGGGAAAATATGTCTAGCTAAATTTACTGTACATAAGTAAGTTATAAAATAAAAAAAATTTACAATTACAAAGGCAGAGTTGGTGTTTTAAAACCAAAATAAAAGACCTTTTAAAATGTATTCTAAAATAGTTTCAGTAAAAAGATAGTAACCGAGTGTAATCTGTTTGTAAAACTATAATCTTATTTGTCTGATATCCTTTGAAAATGCTCGGTATAAATTGTCAAAATAAAAATGTAAATGCACAAACTGATCTGCTGCCTTTATGTTTGCCACTTGCAGCACTTGATACTGCAGGAGGACCGGAGCTGCATCCTGAGGCTGTCCCTGGAGAAGCTGAGGTTCCTGGAAGATCCCGAGGCCTACCTGAGGCGCTCCGTCCTCATCAACAACCTGCTGAGGAAGATCCACCATGAGGAGGAGGAGCTGGAGGCTGAGGAGGAGGAGGAGGAGGAAGAAGAAGACGAAGTAGATGAAGAGGAAGAAGAGGAGGGGGTTATTGGGGAGAGGGGGCAGCGGAGGCTGATGTACCCAGACAGGAAGAGGGTGAAGGTGCTGGTGACGGACTGCTGCTCCCCGGGGTTTGGCCTGGAGGAGCTGCAGCACTACCGGCTGGTGCCGTGTTACCCGTCAGCTGGCTGCCTGTACAGCCTGGGTACCTGCCCGGGCCTCACCCCAAACCACCAGGTCCTCCTGTGCAACCTGGACGACAACGGCTGACCCTCCAGTCCTCACTGCCAGGCCTCTTTTCAAAGCTGGGAAATGCAGCGCCAGTTCACGTCACAGGCATGTGGACATGCGCAGTTAGTTCCAACCGGCGAGGGGAAAGCTGCTGCTGTTTTCTCCCTGTTCACTGAAATGCTTTGAGGGGAATGTATCGCAGGTCCTGTTTTGTGCGTCAGCAGGACGTCGCCTCTTCCCGTCACCTTGCTAAGAGGCAGTGGTGGATTCAAGAAGCCGAGAGACCCTTCTTCTTCTTCTGCCTCAGGATCAGCAGCGTCTCTGGTGTTGATGTCAAACTCTGCCGCACCATCACTGCTATTTACTGTTTGTGCAAATATGAGACTTTAAGCAGGCAGCATTTTTTTTTAATTCTTTGCAGTCGTAGTATTATTGATTTTTATTGTTATTGTTGCTCATGTAAACTGTGAGCGCATTCAGGGATTTACAGACTGCTGGCTACTTTTGATGCACCTTGGCTTGCGTGGACAGTATTCGCTGATGTGCTTATGTTATGTTTTTATGCTACCATGTGACTTATGAAATATTCTGTGTAACATTCCCTGGACTGTGTGAATTTTCATGCTATGAAGAGCTCAAGGCGCTCATTCCCTGGGGTGCGTTTACTGCCTGTGGGGAAATTGTTTTCTCACTGCGTTTGATGTCCTGTGATCACGTTTTCATTTTGCAGCACTTTGCTGTCCTCTGCTGGTGAAAGAATTCATGTTAAAGCATCTTTTAGTACTTTGTGTTCAAATGACAAGACAACAGAGGGATGCTTTATTTTAAACCCACTCCAATTAAGCATTTATAAGCATTATATATGTTATATACAGCTTATAACCCACTATAGATGTAAGCAGATTTGTCAGCAACTATAACATCTGCTGATGCATAAAATATAGCAAAAGTTTTAAACATAGGAGTTATAACTGTTGGCAAATACTACATTATTACAGTAATAAGCACCAACCTGTAGTCTGCATATTCTAAATGTTGTAAATTATACATATACAGTGCTTAAAAAAATTTATTAGACCACCACCTAGTGTAAGGTTTATGCCACAGCTGCCCTAAATTAACAGTATTGGTAATGACCAAAATCATTTTTTATGTTTCTGTAATGGTTAATCCACCAGTATGTGCAAGCTCTATAATCAGAATGGTATTTTATTGTTGCTATCCATGATTTTTTAAATTTACTGTTTACAAAAAAAGCTGAAAAGAATAATAAATTTTAAAAAGTTTTTTTGATTAAGATGCCAAATTAGCCTCTCACCCTATGGCAGCTGGGATAGGCTCCAGCCCCCACCCACGACCCTGAATAGGATAAGCGGAAGAAAATGGATGGATGGATGGATGGATGGATGGATGGATGGGAGATGCC
>VUQI01063755.1:12244-28884 GCA_015106735.1 Paratilapia polleni | reverse complement strand
CTGCCATTAGTGCCACAGCAATGCACTTATCTTAATATGAAATGAACCACGGTCCAGAGGTCCAGTTCAGGGACTCCAGTTAGCTGAGGTGAAGCCTAGCAGACAGCTAGCAGCTACAGCCGCCTGTGTCGCCATCCACCTGTCACTCAAAGAGGCCACGCCCCTAATAATGCAAACTTTAAACTTTAAATACAATACATACAGGTGTTATGAAGGGGGAAATTAGCCATAGAGACCAAAGCTGTTTTTGTATCAGGCTGTAAACATGTTTATTTCTGCTGTAAATTTGGACATTTTAACATGGGAGTCTATGGGGACTGACTCACTGCTGGAGCCTCTAGTGGACGTTAGAGGAACTGCAGTTTTTGGTAATTCAGCCTTGGCTTCATTTTTCAGCTTTGATTTCCAGAAACTTTTGATTACACCCTATGAGGCAGGCAGTGGTCCAAATCTGTGATTGGTTTTCTGCTGTTAGTGCCACCTCTTTAATGTGAAAGCGCTCACAGCTGGACGCAGAAAACCTCAGTTTTAATGTGACTGTTGGTTTTATTGAGGACAGATATCAAGAAGATATCCTGGTTATGTTGAACTTGATCCATAAGACAGGACCCATGTTTGTAAGTCAATTTGTGTGATCTTAACTTGAAGCGCAAATGGTCAAAAGCACACAAGTTGCGATCTGACATGAGATTTGTTGACAATAAGAAAAGTACAGAAACTACATCAGAAACACTTCCACTGCTAATAACACTGATGATAATCATAATAACATCCCGACAGGTTTGTGGGTGTTTGTTCTTTGATCGGCTGCCAGCTGGCACCGAATCCTCCTCTCCACCCACTCGCTCACCTCACCTCTGCTTTGACCTCGAGTCTCTCGCCCTGATTCCCCCCCAACACAAACACACTGGGACTGAGCCAACACTCCCGGGCACAGTTGGCACCGAGCGGCCGACCAACACTGGCTGAAAGGAGAGAGAGAGAGAGAGAGGAGGGGAGGGAAGGATAAAACGGGGAATAAAGGTTGAAAGAGAGAGAAAAGAAGAAGAGGGGAGAAAAGGTCAAGATAGAAAGGAAATGAAAAAGGAGGCGGAGATGAAGAATAAAGGATGTTTTTAATGTTTTTAACTCTGTCTTAACACGACGCTCTGATGCACATTTCGATAGTTCAGCTGAGTCTGAGGCACAGATTACCTGACAGCTAAACGGACGTTTATTGTTGCCGGTTGGCCCCACAAACAGAGAATTTGTTGTCATAGAGACGTATTAACAAATACAAAGCGAAACTTTACCTTCACACAAGTAAGAAAGTGATCAGAGAGCTGCAGAGATCATACCATCCATTTCTATCTGACGGTGACAGTGACGGACACCACCTGACCTGTCATCTCAGGAGTCGGACCGTTAGCTGCTGACATGACCGCTCTGTCTTCATGTCTCCAAAACATCTCAGAGTAAATTTCAAATTAAGGTTCTTTTACAGTGTAAATTTTGAACCTGTCACTTCCTCAGAAGCAGCCTGGGATGCAGACGATGGGTGCAAAATGCATTCTGGGAAGTATCCTGATAAAACGGGTAGAACACTCCTCAGCTGCAGTGTGTTGGATGACGCTTCCCAGGGTTGAGTGATCAGGGGTCAAAGGTCCCAGTGGGTGTTATCCAGCAGCTAACACAGTCTGAAACAGAAGCATAATTGTGGGCTGGTATATGACAGAGTTTCTGTGTGAAAATAAATAAAATCTGGGCTGCTGATCACAGAAGTCTTGGTAGTTTTGGATGTGAACGGATTAGAAGACTAAACGATTAATCTTTGCTGCCCTCACCAGTTAGCACCCCAAATACTAGTTTGTTAAACTAATGATTAATGTCACAGAGCATTGCTTACTTTGTGCTGTGGCTAATGCTGCACTGCATCCCCGACGGTCCAGCCTGCTCTAAAAACCGCTGACATGGCTCATTTATAAGGTGTTCTTGGTCCTGAGATGGCTTTTTATTTAGGCTTGTTCACATCCAGCAGTGAATGATTTGGCCTACTTTAATTAGTGGGCATAAGTGGACAGATATAAGCTTAACAGATCATAACATTTTCTAGCTCTTTATTCCCATTTTTAACTTCTTTACAGTTTGTTTTTCAAGATGTTTTTAAAAGTGAAAAAGGGTTAACATGAATAGTAGGGTAATATGATACTTAACTTCTGGAAGAAAAAAACGATGGGTGCCGAGAACCAGTGGTAGTCCAGAATGGATCCAGTGGGGCACCGAGTTTGTAATACAGTGTTAGAAACCACTTTTATCAATGAAACAAAAGCTGGTTTAAAATACTCGCGAACAGTTTAACAGTCTCTTTTGTTTACCACCTGCAGTCGTCATGTTTCACCGCTCGGTGAGCTCAGTATCAGCACACCATCTCCAGCATGTGGTTTTTTGGGGGATTTCTAAATAGCTTTCTGTAATACCGCGTTACTGCCCAAGCCTACATGTCAAATGCACAGTCAGAAACTTGCTGTTTAATGTGTGCTTTATGTGTTTTTTTTGTGACAGGAGTATAACGGGGAGAAGACCAACAATGGAATCCACTACAGGCTACAGCTCCTCTACAGCAACGGTGAGACGAGAGGCTGCAAACAGGCCGAATGTGTGAACACGTCTGTGATTTATCTGTTATCAGAGGGGGAAGTTTGTAAAGCCTCAAAGAGGAAATAAGACTATAACTGTGTTCTGGAAGGTGCTGAGAAATTAGATCGTCCTGCTAGATTTACTCCCAGGTATCAGGTTAGATAGAAAAAAAGGCTAAAATGAGTCGTTTTTAATGGTAGAAAAGGAAAAAAATTACAGATTTTTCAGCAAACATCTGCTGTCAAAGTTTTTCATGTTACCTGCTTGTTCAGTTAGCTTGAAGCTGCTGATTCTGAACCAGACTGCTTCATCAGGACTGGTTTCCAGTTAAACTAAACTGGTTACACTGCAGCAAACTGATGCATCTGAATGTTTGTTTCCGGTCCAAGCGTCTCTTGCATTGGATAAGGTTCTCAGCTTTGTTCTTTTTAGCAGACACTAACCCCCAAAAACGATTCAGTTGTCATTCTCGGCCTCCAGCTTTAATGGGCTCTGTTCATGTGCAGCACAACTTTAAGTTTTTAAAAACTCTCGGTGTGACTGCAGCCTGTGGGCTCACGGTGTCTCAGATACCAGATATTTGAACGCTTCAGAAAAGAATCACTCTCAGTGTGGACATGAAGTTCAGGATCAGGACTTTTTCACAGCGAGTAATCCAAACCACGCAGCAACATATTAATGACTATCCTCGTGCTGTGGATGGATCATCTCAGACGTTCTCTGGGCTGAAGTTTGGTCTGTTTTCGGCGTCTTCTTCCTGCCATATGATGGCGTTTGTCTCTGCCCATCAGGGACCCTCAACTGAACTTTTACTGAGAAAAATTTAACCCTCATCCTCCATCTTCCCTGTGCTAATGTGCTTATATTAGCCCAACCATAGTTAGCTAACTTCCTGCTAATTTGTAAAACCTTGTAAATCCTCTTTTTCATGGATGCTGCATGTTAAACTTTATTGTAAGACCTGGGGGAACAGACACACTGATTATTTTACTGGAATTGAAAGAATCTGGACCGTTTTGGAGCCTCAGTTTGTTTGATTTTAGGAAGTTAAGGAGAGTTTGGACCAGGAAATGGTTAATGACGTCAGACTTCACAAGCAGAGAAGATTGTTACAAAGACAGGAAGTAGAAAGTACCGGGGACACAGGTTTAGTAACCAGAGGAAAAGACAGAACAAAAAATCTTTCTTCAGATTCAGCGTCCTTTGTGGTGCTGTGATCTTATCAAAAGCAGCAGAAGGCCGTTGCATACTTATAAGAAGTGTAACAATGGTGAAATACAGCGGATTTATTGCGAGTAAGAAAGGATCATGTTGCACGAGGAAGGAGCTGCCTTTCACAAAATGTAAAAGATAAAAAAAAAGATCATTGATCTTCCAGTGCAATCCCAGGTCAAAATGAAATGGAAATATTGCCAATATTTCTATTAATTCTCATTATTTGCAATGAGTAAGGAAGGCAGATATGAAGCAGTTTGCTCTGCCAGCGTGCTGCAGGTTGTTTAGGTCTAACTCTAAAAAATCCGTCAATAATATGTTTCCTACACTGGAGACACATTTGCATGTGCTGTGCTCTTAAAGAATGACTGACAGCATGAAATTAAAGCTAAAGTGAGCCGCTTTTAAATGCTGCTGCTGCAGGTCAGCTGAGTCTTTGTTCAGGCTGCATTTTAGATTTGCAGTATTGATTGATGAAGTCGAGTTAATGATCGCTCTTTCCCACAGGTGAAACTGTCTGTGTTGGTTTGCAGTTGAACTTTTCCTGGATGATTTAGAGTTTAGAATTAGCGGAGATGGAATTTATATTAAAGGTCACCTCACCGGAGTTCGAGTTTAACTCAGCTGTGCACTTTTAAGACTGTGAGGCTGGAAAAACTTTTTCATTATCAGCACGCGGAGAGACGGACATCTGGAATATCTGAGCTCTGTTTTGTCCATCGGTCGGTGGTGGTGGTGGGGAAGTGGAGGGATCTTTTGCTGATTCAAAACACACAGCTCGGCTTTATGCTGGCACGAGTCCAGAGCTGCAGGAGGAGGGCGGCCGTAATGCTCTCAGACCCCTGCAGAAACACCAGATAAAGTGGGACATAAAAGAGCGTTTTCGTCCAAAGGGGGATAAATCACTCTAATATGAGTCGACGTCGTCGGATTAGCATCTTACGGAGGTAATTGACCTCATCTGCAAGCGGGACGGATAGCCGCCATTTAGGCTGCAGACTGCTCAGCGCTCAGCCGCAGAGCGAGGAGTGAATCATGTCAATTAGAAAGCAAAGGAAGCTGCGAGGAAACGGCCCGCAAAACAAGAAGAAGAAGAAAAAACCCTCAAACGCACAATACAATTAGAGCTGCTCCGCCGCTAACAGGTGTTCCCTGCAATTTGCTTCCTCCACCCCATGTCGTGTTTGTGTCACATTTACGCCCGGATGCATGGCTAATAAAAGACAAGCAGCTCTGATTGATATTTAATTTGTCGGAGAATGAGGATTCCTTGTTATCCTTGAGGAAAAAGGCGGCGGGGGGGCCGGAGAAGGCTGCCTGGCCCATAAATAATAAACAGCTCTGGAGCAGCGCCGCTGTTTGTTTTTGCTGAGGGGGGTGAGCGAAGCCGGGACGAGACGACAAGAGCTACAGAAAACATAAATACACAACCGGGACATAAATCAGAACAGAATTCATTTACAGCACATTATTAGGAATCAGATCTTTTGTTGGGGGGGGATGGATTAGCATAAGAGGCTAACGCGGGCGTGTTGATGACAGTAATTTATGTCTGAACTCTGTGTGTGTGTGTGTGTTCAGCTCTTGCTTTCTGTGTGTTTTTCAGGCATCAGGACAGAGCAGGATCTTTATGTTCGGCTGATAGACTCCATGACCAAACAGGTGAGAAGCTGCACACACACCTGAGAAACCTCACACACAACCTGAACCCAGAGTTCAGATTCACAGAGACAGAGTCAGGTCACAGTGATGAGTTTTTTAAATGCCATACAACACGTTTCTGCACAATGACATGCAGCTGGCGTCCAAATGGTCTGAGACTCCAACAAGGCTGAAATTTCCCTTCACACCTGGGACTGAGTCCCTGGATTCAGAAGGATATCTGGACCTGGATTAGTTTGACTAAACTAAGTCCCATTAACTGGAAGGTATTTTAGTGGACTTGTCATCAAAATATTTAAAGTGTGAAACATGTAACTGTTAAGTTAATCAACTTAAAAACACAAGGCAATCAGTTGCTTGGGACACACGATCCTCGTAAGCATGGTTTGAAAATCTATTTTTTTTGGGATCGTTGCATATTTTTCTAAAAATCAGATGATGAGGAAGCTTAACCAATCTGAGCCTTTCTTTTGGCTGCTACTAAGACTTTTCTGGCAGCTACAGAAAGGTGTTAATATTTGACTGGTGTCAGATTTCTGCAAAAGGAGAGCATGACTTTGAAACATGTCCTCAAAAAAAGAGCAGTCTGCATACCTCCGCCAAAGCTGAAAATGTCTTCCACACATGAACTGAGTCACACGATCCACAAAGTTATCTGGATCCAGATTAGTTTGTGATATTTTCTTGAGAATATTAAGACGATGTCTCCCGGTTTTTCTTGTTATAGTTTGAGATGTATTTTTGAAGATATGATGCCAGATCTCACAATGGTAAATCCTTTGAGAAGTTCCTGGATTGACTCCAACAGTGAAAACCTTAATTTGGGCCATTTTCTTGTAAATTTGTCCCAAAGCTTTTGAGTAATCCTGCTAACAAATAGACAAACTGAATCAATCACATAACCTCCTTGGAGGAGGTAAAAAGGTCTAAAAACAGGCCTCAAATTAAAAAATTACCAGGCAAGTGACCAACAAGGCAAAGGACAAAACTGAGTGTATATCAGCACAAAATTACATCCTAATTGTCAACTTAAGAACTTAACTGGATAAGGTTAGATGTCATATTGGATCTGTTGCACTGGATTTCCCCTGTATCAGTCAAATGCTGATTAACAATTTTTTCCCAGCAAAAATCCCAGATTCTCATAGCATAAGGTTAGGGATAGGTTAGGTTAGGGATTTGTCTGAAAAATCCCCCATTTGATCGGGATTAGTGTGTCACATTTTCTTGAGAACACCAAAACGATGTCTCCCAGTTTTCTTCTTTCAATCTGAAATATGTTTGTTCAGATATCTCACTATGTTAATGTTAATGCAAATCCATCCAGACCTATTTGAGTAATCCTGTCACATCTGTTTGATAATGTCTCTGGACATGTAAGACTTCTCTGAAAACCTGTGTTTCATAGAAACTCGTCCTGATTGGAGCTTTCTGCAACCTTCAGATTCCCTTAAACTAAAGTTAAAACTAAACTTTCCTGTCCACCTCCTCCTCACTTTCCTAAACTCGAGCAGCACTGATGTGTTTTCCTTTCCAGTCGATGTAGCTCGGGCTTCAGCTGACTCCAGGTCCTCCCACCTTTCCGGTTTTCACTCACCCAGAAACCCCCGTGTGGGATTTGAACCTGTGAACGGCCTCACTGCCAACAAAAACCTCCAAATGTTTCCACATTCCTGTCGGTGCTGCCGGCTGACCTCCCTCCTCGTTCCTCCAGATCCTGCTGCTCCTCACGTCGAGCACTGTACTTCAGATGTTTGTCACTGTAAATATTAAAAAACATCCAAACGTGTTCCAGCTTCTCCTCCCAGCTCCTGCTTATTTATCCCCCTGTCATATCACCACCTCCCCCCCACTGCTGCGGCCCTGTCGGCATGTCACCAATCGATGTACCAAGCGGCTCCCCGACAAAGCGTCAGCCGTGCAAACCGATCAATAGGCCCTAATGTGGCGCAGCGGCGGCACACTGGAGACAATAATCCTGACACCTCCACCTCCATGACACACACACACCTTCACCTCCCAGTACATGACATCCCATTGGTCGAGAGTCAGACCTGACAGATAGGTCGGCTGGAGTCCCCGCGGATCGATAAATCCCTGTCGAGCGGCTGTTAGGAGCCCCGCGTCCACGGGATTGTCAGAGCGAGGAGGCGCTGCATTAATGCAGATTGGACTGTGCAGCGACGTAGCCGCTGCAACAACTTGTGCACAGCGAGTCGCGTCATGCAGAGAGGCTGAGGGGCTCACACACTGCGAGATCCCTGCAGGAGGTGTTCGTGCTTTTTGGAAAATATTTCTGAGCACCAAAAAAATTTGTGCCCTCAAATAATTCATGTTTAAGAAATGTTCAAAATACCCTTTTCATATCTTCTTACCTTTAAAAAAATTCTCTAATGTTATGAAAATGTACTCAGTTTTGGCCTCATTTTCATGTTTCCAAAACCTCCCCCACCTTTATAAAATACATTCCTCTTCCTCCAAAAACTTCCAAAACAAGTCTTATCTTGTTCCAAATTGTTCCCTCTTCACACCCCAGGTTCACAATTTTCCCTTAAACTGTTTTTATCTTTTAAAACATTTTAAAACTTTCACTGACTTTCTGAAAGAAAGTTGAGAAGAAGAAAGTTGTAACTTTTCATTAACAGCTGCCACTTTCCCTAATGTACCCTTTTTGTACCCATTTAAAAAATGCCCCTTTCCCCCAGAATGCCTTTGTTTATATTTGTTGTCGGGTCAGTGTCATTCATCACAGCTTCACCATCATCGGTGTGTATGCAGATAAATGAGGAGCACACTTTAAATCGACGTACAAACTGCTCAGGATAATTTTTTAAATTTTTTTTAGTGAAATGAAATGTTTTTAGTCCCTATAATTTTTATTTTTTAACCAATGTTTAAAAATATCCTCTCTTTAAGTAAATTAACCAAAATCTCCAATTTGCAAAAAATTTCTTCACATTTTCCTGTGGCATTTGATACCAAGGATGATGTCCTAACCTCTAATAAAAACCCATTTCATTTAGCGTCGTAAAATTTAATGCAGTGAAATTAAAAACTGAAATCTTGTGCTATTTATATGACATCCATGGATATGTTCAAAATATCCAGATTTTTCCAAAATGTCTCCTGTAAACTTGGAACTTTGGAACTTTTTAAAGTGCCCTGTTAGCAAAAGTTAAGGAGAAATTTTCTCTTTTAAGTCACTTTTAATCATAGACTGTATATAAAAGATGGCTGTAGCCATTGGTTTCATCACATTTTAAGGTCAAAATGCTAGCAGTTTGACTGCTGCCGCATTTGTTTTTTGGAGCCAGAAGTTACCATATTTGGACGAGAGGGTGGAATGCTAAGTTATCAGCTAACGCTAACTAGCTTGTGTAGCAAGCTGCATCCATAGACTGTATGGGTGCATCACACAGACAGATACCTGACTCACTGTTGGGTCCAGTGTCAGACATTAAAGGAACTGCAGCTTTTGGCTCTTTTGCATTGGTTTAATTTTTCAGCCCTGGAAGCTAAAAAAAAAAAAAGACAAACTGAAAAAAGTCTAAAAATAACACTCCAGTGTGGGACACACACCCCAGTCTCCTGGGTAAAAGTACTTTTTTGGAATTATGCCTCCACTACTGAATGCCACTGCACTTTAATGTGCAAAACAACCTTTTTTTCTTCTAAAACTTGTTTTTTACAAAATGTTTACACAGCACCAAATCACAACAAAGGTAATCTCAAGCTGATGAATATTATAAAGTGTTCTTCAACACTGTCGTCCAAAACATTTTCATTTTTCATTTTAAAAATTGTCCTCACGTTATTGTTTTTACTCTCCAAACAGTCCACCCAGTCCTCCCCAACACTTTCCCAAATACTCACTTTCTAAAAACTGTGCTTACTTTTTGAATTTTTCCCCAGTGACCTTGCATTCATTGTTTAAAAAAATGTCACAGTGAACATCTGAAAAGTGAGGTGTGTCCTCTGCAGATAATAGGCGCACATTGCTCGCTGCAGAATGTGGACATTAACCTGTAAACGAGCATGAAAGTGGACATCCAATCACACGCTCGCAGGACTCGCGCATCAGGAATGATGATGTATAAATATCGACCACCAATTCTGTGTGTATGTGTGTCCCTGATGCAATCCACATCCCTCCTGGTCAAACTGGAGCATTTTAATCCAGAGGAACAGAGCCAGAATCGGGATCAATAATGCAGAAGTGGTCGTTATCCTAAAAGTATTGTCCCCCAGGGTGTGTGTGTGTGCGAATGAGTGTGTGTGTGTGTGTGTGCAGGGCGGAGGTCTGTTTTGACTATAAAGGTGGATGAGGTAGTGGTAGGTCATTGCAGGAAGAGAGAAAAGAGGTGGAGGAGGAGGGGTGAGGACACACACGTGCTTTTAGTGGAGTTCATTTACAACCACCAGGGTATTACAAAAACCACACACACACACACACACACACACATTTCTGCTTCTGTCTTTGTGAGGACCCTCACTGACATAATGGAGCCCTGGGTCTTTAACCCTACCCATCACAGTGAGCCTAAACCAGATTCAAACCTGAACCCTCAAACCTGGTCTGATGTCCTCTCCTTCCAAAAATGTCCCCACAAAGACTGATATATAAGTACAAACACACATCTCGCTCCACTCACAGCGGTCATCCGTCATCCGGACTCTGACACGACAGCTCTGTGGGGGTGAGGAGGAGGGAGCATGGAGGATGAGGAGGGGGGCTTCATCCTGGGGCGCCGCCCGCCATCTGGCAGGGAATTCTGGGAAGGCCAGAGGAGGCTGAGACCACCAAAAGGGGAGGTGGTGGGAGGTGTGAATGGTTGGAGGCCATGTTTGACTTTACTACTGTGCAGAATGTAGATAGGGAGGGGGGTGTGGACAAAATAAAAGGAACACCTGCACACATCTAAACATCAGATGATCAGATTAATTAATCTGATCTGGATGAAAACAGTCAGACCGCTTTATCTGACAGTGACACTAAACCGGATATGCTGCAGCCAAGTGATGCACGTACTGACTAGATGCACTAAACTGGTTTAAATGGTTGTTTTTACTTGCTTTTCACATTCGCTTTAACTCACTGCTTGAATAGATTTAGATAACAAAAACTACATGATTAGATTAAAAAAAAAACATTCTAGTTTTGTTTTGTTATTCTGCATATTGAAAAATTATGCTCACCCAGTGCGTTTGAATGTGGCACCAAGGGACGATTTCACTCACATTTCACTTTACTTGCTGCTTGAATAGGTTTAGGTACCAAGAACTTGGTTAGGTTTATGAAAGGTTTGTGGTTTTGGTTAAAATACACCTCCTAACAACATTAATCCTGCACATCTAAAAGTTGTGCTTACGAAGTGTGTTTAAATGTCACGCCAAGGAGTTCTTTACAAACGTCCATTTGTGACTAGTTGGGAGTAATAACCCATCTCACTGTTGCTTTATTGACATAAACAGCAGCTTTTGAAGCCCTGGGCTGATTATATCTGTGTAGTAAACTGTTTATCTGCAAAGTAAACTGGACTACAGGAAATGCCTCATTACTTTTGTTTTTTGGGGGAGAAACTTTACGAGACAAAACACAAAACAAAATTGTATCCAGTTTTGATTTTTTTAAAAGATAAAAATATGACATGACCTCTTTCACTTTTGCATAGTATTTTTTTTAATCATATATTTATTTATTGTAATTAACAATGACAAAACAAACAAACAAACAAAACCAAACAAAGATATTTACAACATGGCAATCCACATTTTCAAAAGAAAAGTCCTCTCCAGAAAAGTTAAACAGTTAAAACAATTAAAAATATAGAACAAAACAAAAAACTGTATGGTTTATAACAAATAACTATGACTGACACCCCCTACAAGATCAAAAAAGGTCTTTCATCCATCCAGCCATCCATTTCCTGCTGCTTGTCTGGGTTCGGGTCACGGGGAAAGCAGTCTAAGCTGAGAAGCCCAGACCTCCCTCGTCCAGCTCTTCTGTGGGGACACCGAGCTGTTCCCAAGCCAGCTGAGAGATGTGATCTCTCCTTCGTGTCCTCAGTCTACCCCTCCTCTCAGTTGGACATGCACAAAACACCTCACCTAGGAGGTGTCCAGGTGGCATCCTGGACAGATGTTCAACCACCTCACCTGGCTACTTTTGATGTGGAGGAGTAGTGGCTCTTCTCTGAGTCCCCCCTGAATGACTGAGCTCTTCACCCTATCTCTGAGGATGAGTCCAGACACCCTTCACCTACCCAGAGCTTGTGGCTGTAGGTGTAGGTGGGAACACAGATCAATCAGTAAATTGCCAGCTTCGCTTTCAGACTCAGCTCTCTCTTCACTACAACATACCAGTACAACATCTGCATCACTGCAGCCGTGGCACCAATCCATGTGCCAATCTCCCGCTAGGTCCTCCACAGTAACTCATTCCCCACCCAGTTTGGGTACGCCACCCTTTTCCGACTCCAGGGTAGCGTGCCCACTCTGGGTTAAAATATGCCATTCACAATGAGCCAATGAGTCCTAATATTATACATTAGGTTACCTCATATTGTGCTATATTGTGTCAGAGAATTTGGTTCTTTTGTTTTGTTCACGTGTTTAATAACTGGATTACCAATCTGCTTTTGCAGTTTTTTCTGCTGTGTGTGATATTTTATAAATAAAGGAGGAGAGGTAGTTTTACACCATAAGATTTCATGTGATGAGTTGTTGCTGTTTTAAGGAAAACAAAATCAAGTTCACTGTCAGTTTATTTGTGGGTAGTCTGTGGTAATTAGCTGTTTGTTTCCATCCCATCAGCCCATCCTGTATGAAGGTCAGGACAAGAACCCGGAGATGTGTCGCGTCCTCCTCACCCATGAGATCATGTGCAGGTAAGACAAGAAAACAAATGTGGTGCCTGTTGACGGATTCAGCGCCTAGCTCAGTGGCGCTTTGGCAGGAGAGCAGGTGGCTGTTTGGTGTTTCTGAGTCAAACCTGTGACTTTTTAATTTGTACTTTTGTTCAGACTGAAGCATCTTTTAACATGTGGTTTAATAACAGTGCAGTGTAATGATCTCCCTGCAGTGTGTGTGTGTTTGTGTGTGTGTGTGTGGTAGGGTGTTAATTATGCTTGCAGAGGAAGTGTGTAGTTGTTAGATTGTGATATTTAAACCAAAAGATGGTTGGATAATGAAGAAGTTTATATGTGAAGAAGAGCTTTTGTCTCTGAGAGAAGAAAGTGTTTAAAATTTAAATAATTGATTAACAGACTTCTGTAGGTGTGGCCAAAAACATATAAACTGCTATTACATAATAACTGAACTGCAACCAAATGTGGCTTGACTGTAAATCATTTTAAGGTGATCTGTTCTAATTATTTTCTGTCATATATATAAACTGTTAAAGTACGAGATGCTCATGTGCCAGAGTTTCATATAAGGAGGTAAATGTACGTAAATGTGATCCCACTGAGACAAAAGCTTCCGTTTTTGTATTTTCATGACGAGCTGATGTCAGCTCATCACAGATTTCTTTATACAGTAAACTCACAAGCACTGTGTACAGCCCCTTGGCAGGCTTCAAGAAGTTAGCCAATCAGAAAAAGTGGGCTTTTAGGGAGGTGGGCCTTAAAGAGACAGGAGCTAAAACAGCTTGTTTCATACAGAGGGGCTGTATAAAGGGACAGTACTGCAGAACATAAGTCAGCATTGTTTTGAACTGTGACTCATGCAAAGCTACTCTGGTAGAGTCCATGAATAAAAATGTAAGAGCTGAGAGTCATTATTGTGCACTAGTTTCCATTTATTACGAGTAACCAGACTGTGTTAAAGGGCCTAATTTCTACGTAATGATGGAGTTGTTTTTGTTGTTATACCTCAGATGAAATTCTTCAAAGAACACGATAACATCAGAGGATATTCAAATCTTAAATGTTTTCAAGCCCTTCAGAAGCCCAGAGTTTGAGTTTTGTATCAGCTCTTCCTGGGACACATATCGTCTTCAGGTTTTATGAACACACATCAGGCAGTTTATTAGAAAAAGACTTGGGAATAATTACAGTTTTTGTTATAAAATCCAATTTTATAATAAAAATGTATTCATATGGGTGAAGTTTTCCTAGACATTGTGAAATGTTTATTTAAATTTCCTTTTTTTTTTTTTAAGTCTAAATTTGTTTTATTTCACTTTTTCAGTGTCCACAGTGAAGACATTTGAAAAATCTTTTAAAGGATGTAGATTTTATGATGGGTATTATATCCGAATTTAGTTTCACGTTTATATTTTTAAAATTCTGAATTCTCTTCATATTTTAATTTGTAGCTGAATTTTAAATCATAAATATTGTTTCTTGATCAGATTCCTTTTGTCTTTTATTCTAGTTTTTATCTTATTTTCCTTTTTATTATAATGGCAGCTTTTAATCTGATTATATTTTGCTATTCTTCCCTATTTGATGTATTTTGTAACTTAAAAAGCACTCTGCTCAGATTTTTATTTATTTGAGGAGAGCAGGGTATATTGATAAAGTCTGTTTGTACATTTGTTGGCCTGTACACTCCGTGTGTGTCTTTGTGTGTGTTTGTGTGAGAGAAAAAAAGAGCAGCTGTTGGTTTGTCGTTCATCACACCAATCAACACGTTTCCTGCCCTGCGTGTCTCTGCTGTCGTCTGTGAGTTAATGGTTTTACTGGTTCAGACTGAGGAGTGAAGAAGAACAATAGTGTGTGTGTGTGTGTGTGTGTGGCGTGGTGAAAATAGGACACACACAAACACACAACTGAATCTGAAGCCTCAGTTTGAGCTGCAGTTTGTTTCTCCACATGTAGAAAAGAAATCATTTTTGATCGTTTTTGTTTATTTGCTGGTCACTTATTTAAGTCCATTGATGTTGTTTTGGTTCCCAATTAGAGAAGACTGGTTAATGTGGACTGAACATGTTTTTTATCTGCACATGATTTTCTTTTAAAAGGTTTTTATGTGCAGTAAATTGGTGAATGAATAAATTAATGTACATGTGAACTGGTCTAAATGTGGAGTAGACTGGCGTGCAGTAAACTGTGTAATCTGTAGAGTAAAATGAACCAAATGTGGTCCAAAAGTTGGTTTACATAAAAACAAATTGAGCAAAATTGGAATAAATTGGATTAACCGTTTTAATGAATTAGTACATACAGTATATTTAGAGTAAACTGTCCTATATGTGAGCTTATGAATGTGTAAATTGGTGTAAATCTGGCTGCATTAAGTGGCTTAGTCCTGAGTCTCACGGGCCCAGAGACTAATCAGTTGAAAAATGTGTATTCCCCAACCGATTACAGAGTGGTTGCTGGCTGTTGCTGGGTGAAATTGGTTGCAAGGATATGGTGCTGCTCTTGTGATCGCTCTGGTCACAAGCAGATTGCCGTGGTCGAAATGTGTTGGTTTCAGCAGTAAGGTACAACTTGTACTTTGAAAGCGAATGTTCTTCGTTTCTGGTTTGCATCACACTTTTTGAAGTTTCACTACCGCTCAGTGAGTAATTTGCAAGTGTTTGCAGAGAAGTTGGCATGCAAACTTCCATGCAAACTTCAGGCAACTGCAGCAACCTGCTAGCAACCAAAGAAATCACAGCAAGGTTTTTTGTGCAACACCCTCTTTGTGACTGATTTCACCCAGCAGCAGTCAACAACCAACAACCACTCGCCAACTAGTCGGGAGTACACATTTGGTGACTGAGGCCTTAGGTGTGTTCTTGCATAATAGTACAGTAACTTGGTAATCTGTTCAGTAAACTGGGCCAAATGTACAACAACTTGGTTTACAAGTTAAATGTACAATAAACTGGATTACATTTAAATTTAACTAGTAATAAATTGTTGTCAGCATGAAGTAAATTGTTAAGATAATAATATATTCCTAAAAATAGCCTAAAGTCTTTTATATCTCCATTAAACTGCTTTAAAATGTTAGCCATCATAACATTTAAATAAAATGGTACATTCAGCATATTTAGAGTAAACTAGTTTAACCAGTAAGATGATAAATTTATAAATTGGCGTAAATCTGGAAAAGACTGGCTGAGTTGACTGGTTTAGGTGTGCAGTTGTGTAGGTGTATGTTAAACTGAGTAATCTATAAAGTAAACTGAACCAAATGTGCAACAAGTTAACATAGAACTGGTTTAAATGTTCAGGATACTGATAACTTTATAGCTGTTTAAATATGTGGTAAACTGGCTTAAATACAATGTACATTGTTCAGGTGTTATGGTAAAAATTGAGTTAGCTGGTTTAAATCTCCATTAAACTGGTTTACAAATAAACTTAGCTAAATTATCTAAATTAACAGTAAATTAGTGCCAATCTGTAAAAAATGGACTAAGTTAACTGGCTAAGTATGCGTTTGTGTAGGTGTACAGTAAACTGGGTAATCTGTAGAGTAAACTGGGCTAAGGAAGCAAAAGTTCACTGTAGAACTTGTTTAAATGTTTAGTAAACTGGTTTACATTCAAACTGTTTGGATTCCAGGAAACTGACTTTGGACGTGAAGCTTTTAGAACAGGAAGAGGTCTGACATGTTCGGCCTCGCCTCCCCGTCCTGCTCTGTCGTTTATCTCCCTCACTTTTTCAACCAAACTCGAGTATCTGTGAACTTCCCTTCAGCTCTGACTTTTTATCGAGCTCATTTCCCCCCTGCGAGATTCCGTCGATACGAGCCTCATTTCCATAACGATGGCTGGCTGTCGGCGTCTCTGAGCTTCAGTCATTATGTGATTGAGTGCGATTATTAACCAGCTTTCCCCCTGATGGATGCTGTGTTTCCATTCACTAATGAGTGAGACATCAGAGACTGCCTCGATGTTTCCAACACGCTCTCTGTGTCTCTCTACCTCCACGGCCCCAGGTGAGGTCGTCCTTATGGGCGTCCCTGTTGGTTTGTCTACCTGGTTCACACTCACCATGCTGCACCTTTGGGTGTAGCACCTGCTGCAGCATGCTGGCCTCTTATGTTTTTTTTTTAAAGAGATATTTTTTTAAAGAGACATTTAAAAAAAACAAAACTTTTTTCCTACTTTAAACTGTCTATAAATTCACTGCCAGCTATTGTTGTAGACCCTAATAAAGGTTATGTATTCTTTTTTTTTTTTTTTTTTTTTTAAAAACTTCATTAAC
>VUQI01063753.1:5500-20500 GCA_015106735.1 Paratilapia polleni | reverse complement strand
AACAAGGAAAGGACAGGAGATGGCACAGAAAGGAGAGAAAAAGGGGATTAAAAAGGAGGAAAGGAAACAAGTAATCAAACAAGGAAAAGAGAAAAGAGGGAAGGAGCTTAAAAAAGGGTCAAAGAAGTGAGGAGAGGAGGGAAGGAAATGTGAGGAAACAGCAAATTAGAAAAGAGGGGAGAGTATTTAAAGGGGGAAGAGATAATGAAAGATGAGAGGAAATAAGGAGAGCAGACAGAAAAGGAAACAAAGGAAAGGAGAAAAGTGGGAGAGGAAACAAGTAAGAAATGAGAGGAAATAAGGAGGAAAGAGAGGAAACAAGTAATTCAACAAAAAAGGGGGGAAGAGGGAGAGGGAAGAAAATGAGAGAAAGGGGTTAAAGAAGGTGTAAAGGAAACAAGGAAAGGAGCCAGGGAGTGATGAAGGAAAGGAGGGGAGGAAATTAGAGGTCAGGGAACAAGAAGAAGAGAGAGGAGAAATGGCAGGAAGAAAGGCAGGAGAGGAAAGGAGGAGTAAAAGGAGACGAGCAGCAGCATCTCTGAACACGTTCCTGTGATCCTGAATTCACGCACTCGTCTTTCTCTCTCTCAGTATATTTGAAGCTGTGCACTCGCTGATAAAGAATAAGATCCATCGTCTTCCTGTCATCGATCCGGTCAGCGGGAACGCCCTCTACATCCTGACGCACAAGAGGATCCTCAAGTTCCTGCAGCTCTTTGTGAGTCTGCAGCAGATTATGAGCTGCTGAATCTGATCCGGTATAACTGTGTTTAAAGCTGTGAGAGGATGGTCTGTAGTTTCAGGGTGTAGGGGAGGACTTCATCAGGTGAGCTAAAGACAGCAGGAAGTTAGCTTTAATGACAGAAATCAGAGTCGTAACTGAGAACAAACCTCCAGGAATCCATCTAGAAACCAGAGAAACACACTTCAGAAGCTGCCTGGGAGTCTGTCCAGTTTTAGGTTTCCTTCAGCCTCACAGTGATCCAGTGATCTTTGTCTGAACATCCACGGTGCAGCGCAGACAGGAGCTGCTCGCAGAGACTTCGGCTGCTTCTCAACAAAATATGAACAAGCACTACTCACGCTGCAGCGCAGTTTAACCCCGTAACATCCCCCAGCTTTCAGGGGACACATTTAGGGCTCAAAAGCCACATTCTCAGAAACTAGAAAGTCTCAAACTCAGTTGGAAAAGAATTTCCTTTAGGAGATGCTACAAAGGCACAAAAGCTATAAAAGGAGGTTGACGTTAACCTACCTGTACCTGTAAGTGGGTCAGCAGGTAATCTGGTGGATGTTCAGAGGTGAACTCACTGCACTGCCCGCTTCAGACTACACAATAACAGCCTAGTGCGGCCCGACCTCAGCGACACTTTGTGGTTATTTTACACCTCATGAGTACAAAGAGCAGCACGTTGGAATTTCTTTGAGACGTCTACTGACTCCTGAGAGGTCGACCAATAGGAGCAGAGTGTTCCACCAGCCAGTGAGAGTTTTCTACCACTCAGCTGTAAACATGGCAAAGAAGAAGAAGAGTGATGTTGCAGGTGTACCTTCCTGTGAAGTGAAGCAGGCAGTCCGTATCGTACACACTGCAAACGTCACATCTGTCACCGTCTTTGACTCTAATCTGACGCAGTGACCGTCATAACGAGGGATGAACCGATACAAAGCTGGACCAATGACAGCAGGCCAACCTGTTCAGGTCACCTGTGATGTTCAGTGGTTACTTCGCCACACATCAGCAGCAGGAGAGCTGACGTAGCATGGGGGTCAGCAGCTGGAGGCGTTTCACACAGTTTATGACTTA
The DNA here is from genome assembly GCA_015106735.1 of Paratilapia polleni. Lineage (NCBI taxonomy): Eukaryota > Metazoa > Chordata > Actinopteri > Cichliformes > Cichlidae > Paratilapia > Paratilapia polleni. The sequence goes on along the minus strand of VUQI01063753.1, from coordinate 18,693 downwards.
AACACGAACTGTGAGGCGACACGACTGACAAACTCTCGTTATGTTCATTTAAATTTTGTCAGGAAGTTTTTACTGCACTTACAGTAACGATGAATATCATTTGTCTTCTCCTGTCTCTGCTCCACTCCGTGTGTGAGGAGGTGCAGTCACAGTGAGACTGAGAGCAGGGAAAGGAGCTGTAAATGACAGCAGGAAAGACTCCCACACTGAGCTGAGACCAGAACAAGTGCAAATAAACACGTTTTATCTTTTATTCCAGTTATCCTGTTGTCATTTATTATCTCACTAATGAATTCGGTAAAGTTAGGATGCTGAAACCAGCTGAGTACAAGCGAAGACCTGCAGCTTATTTTTCTTTTGTTAGTGTGATGCTTTCATGTATGATTTTCCATGTAGAGCTGAAACAAAATCAACATAATTAACTGCAGTGGTTGCAGTGCTCCCCCTGGTGGACAGGCTGCTGATGACACTGTGCAGGACTGAATCTGTGTGTGTGTGTGTGTGTGTGTCAGGTGTGTGAGATGCCCATGCCGGCCTTCATGAAGCAGACTCTGGAGGAGCTCGGCGTGGGGACGTACACCAACATCGCCTACATCCACCCTGACACGCCGCTCATCACCGCGCTGTCCGTGTTCACGCACCGCCGCGTCTCCGCCCTCCCCGTCGTCGACCACAACGGTAACTCGCCGCGGCACGTACACATTTACAGACGCTCAGAGCGAAGGCCGTGTGGTGGAAGTTAAAGTGTTGTCCTGTCTGTCTGCAGGTAAAGTGGTGGACATCTACTCCAAGTTTGACGTCATTGTGAGTACACCTGCATGTGTGTGTGTGTGTGTCAGTCGGTGCTGGTCCTGCGGTCAGAGGAACATGAGTGTGATGTGTTCACAGAACCTGGCAGCAGAGAAAACCTACAACAACCTGGACGTGACGGTCACTCAGGCTCTGAGGCACAGGTCCCAGTACTTCGAGGGAGTCATGAAATGCAACGAACTGGAAACACTGGAGACCATCGTGGACCGCATCGTGAAGGCCGAGGTATCTCACACACACACACACACACACACTATGATTACCGTACGAATCCTTTTGGGTCAATCCATGTCAAACACCTCCCACCTGAAAAAAATCCAGGGCCCCTCAGAAATGGGGGGACCCTTTAGCTTAAAACCTGTGAACTTTAGAAATATTTATTTATTCTGATCTTTGGCTGCCGTACATTATTATAAGTACTTGGAAAATTCATAGATACAACAGCATGACAGATTTTGAATCTAGTATGAACAGAAAGTTTCTCTGTGTAAAAACGTTAATCTGGATACGTGGGGGATATCACCCTGAAGCTGGATGAAAACGTGTTTTTAATGAGTGTGAACGCATTCAGCTGGTTTGGACTGTTTTAAAGAATATTCTGAGGCTTGAATCTGAGAAGCTGCGGATCAAACCTCGACCTGTAAACTGTGGTTTCCACAGGCTTCAAACCTGCTGTCAGAGCTCACACAGCCTGTTAACCTGAGCTCCACCCTCAGAGTCCACAGAGCCACAGCAGCAATTATTTACCTGACACACCTGAAGGACCGAGCTCCACCACTTTATCACATAATGGAGTTTAAAAATGGATCCTCAAAAAAACGATGCTGGAAAGACCTGTAAAAACAGCCCGACCTTCATCCATTAAACTATTTTTTTTAGAACACTAATGACAGCAGGGAGCTGAAATTTTTATTATTAAGAAGCAAACCTTTTTCAGGCACATCTGAGATGGTCAGGTTTGTAAATTAGATGAGCTGAGATGGAAGGACCTGTTTGATGCCACAGAATTTAAAACTAACAAAGAGAATTCCTGTTGTTGGGATTCCTGCGTGTCTCTCTCTGGCTCTTTGGTAGGAAACTGCTGTCCAATCCTCTGGTTTTCTCAGGGCACACACTGAGCTCAGCTGGAGGAAGGACAGCAGTCACACTGGGGAAGTGTTCGCATTATTGTGCACTCTTCAACACTGGCTGACTGTTCCTGATGTCCAGACTTTCATGAAAATAGTTCCAACATGAAAGTTACACAAACGTGTGTGATGTTACCTCGCCGTCTGGACATAAACCAGACAGCTCAAAACAAGAGTCAATAGCAGAATAAGCTGTTTGGCATTGGCAGATCTGTCCCTCCTCCTCCTCCTGCTGAAGGTATACACGTTTTTAAATGTGTGTGTGCAGGTTCATCGGCTGGTGGTTGTTGATGAAGAGTCTCGTATTGTCGGCATCGTCTCTCTGTCTGACATCCTGCAGGCGCTGGTCCTAACCCCCGCAGGTACACACACACACAGATAAACTGACTTTATGACCCTGATTATCAGACTTTATGCTCCTCCTTCTGCCAACACGTATCTCTGAGAAAACATCTTTCTGGTGACTCGTCACCTTTCCTCCTGGTGGGAAAGTTTCCCTGTTGATCCAAACAGAAGAAGAAGAAGAAGAAGAGCATCATCACTGCAGTTTTTCTCTGCTACAAGTGAAACATGAAACCAGCAGCAGCCCCGACGTATCAGCTGATACGTTTCCAATTTAAGCTGCTTCAGCAGGTGCTGCTGCCTCTGACACCTCCACCCCAGCTCCTCCTTTATGTGCTGCATCCTGTTTAATCTGTTCTCATGGACACCTGCTCTGTTCTGTGCTGGGGGGTCTCACTGCCAAATCTAAACTAAACATTTTCTGCAGATAGGAACACAAACATCACACAGACCTCGGTCCAGAGGGGCGTAACTACGGAGCAAGTTCAATATAACCAGGCTTTCTTTGGTTAGCTGGCTTTACAAAACCTAAAGCCCCAGTCAGGTAATCATTTAGAGATAACGGGTATCACAGTGCGTGGGCTTTTTGTCCTCGTTTGCCTTTTTACTTTCTTCTCTTGCTCTGACCTTCTCTAGTTTTTCTTCTGTTCATGATTGTAATCAGACCAACAAATAAAACACTCCTCTGATGGAGGTCTCACTGTCAGATAACCTGAGATGCAAACAGAGATTTTATGAGTGAAGTAAGGAGGTTTCTACATCCATACATGCCTAAAGATGGGAAGCTCATTCACAGTGACTGAAATTCACAACAGAGGAGCTCTAAGAAGAGCGGCTGGACTCCGGCAGCCGGCACAGAGCCGGACACTCATCTGTCTGTCTCTCTGTCTGCAGGTCTGGGGAGGAAGGAGTCTCTCCCCTCTCAGCCGACAGCTTTGGACTCAACTGAGCCAGAGATGGCCTGTAAAACAGGACCAGAGCAGGACCAGAACCAGAACCAGGAACCGGAGCCTGCAACAAATTCAGAGACAGAAGGTAAACCTGAACCAAATCAGGACCAGGACCAGGGCCAGGAGGCTGGTGACACAGAAACAGGAGGAGAGACCTGCAGCCTGGAGGCTGATACTGCAGAGACCTGCCAGCAGGGGGAGACAGACAGAGAGGGAGAGGGGGAGGAAGAGGAGGAGGAGGAGGAAGAGGTTAAAGATGAAGAGAAAGAGGAGGTGACAGAGGAGAGAGAGGAGGTGACAGAGGGAGAGAAAGACGGAGGAACAGCAGAGACTGAGACCTTGGAGGAGACTGAAGGGAATGCAGAGAGGAATAATGAGGAGGAGGTGACGGAGGAGGACGTAGAAGGACAGAAAGATGCAGGAGAAACACAAGGGGAGAGAGAGGGAGAAGAAACGGAGAGGGAGGCTGAGGGGGAGGATGCAGAGACAGGAGGAGGAGGTGAGGAAGAGGAGGAGGAGGGGAAAGAGGGGAGGAGGATGGGATGGCAGGAGGAGGTGGTGAAGGAGGGGGAAAAGGGGAGGAGGAGGCAGAGACGGAGGGGGAGGCAGCGTGACATCATCACCCAGCTTCTTTCTGGACTTTTGCCGCAGCTCGCCGCACTCCAGTCGATCCAACCACCACAGAAGAAGAAGAAGAAGAGGGGGCGGGGTAAGGCCAGGAGTCAGTGCAGGCCTATGATTGGACCATTCTTCTGGAGGTGGGAGGGGCCTGTGGGGGACTGTATGTTAGAGCCAATCAGGGATCTCTGCTGGTCTCAGAGGGTGATTTATTCCTGTTACGTGTTTGGTTCTGCACGAGTTTCACTGACAGTCTCATCATCACCACGGCAACGTGAATGACATCACTGCTGCAGGTAAACAAGGCAGCAAAACGTGACAGAGTGACAGAAATATTCTGAGTGATCCCGAGCTCTTAGTCTGGCTCAAAGAAAAAACTAAAATCAGTGATCAATAATCAGTTTATCAGGAAACTCGAGCAGAAACCAGAATTCATCCTGTAACCTTTGAATCACATCATCCCGTGTTTATTACCCCTCTGTGATGTCATGAATGGGCGGGCCCATCACGTTGTCACGGTGCCTTTTAATTCTGGCCGCAGTCTCTGATTGGTGGAGAGAGTTTTAAAAGAGCCAATCATTATTCCACAGGTAGGGAGATGGTTACCCGTCGTAGCTGAGGCAACGTGCGTCTGTAAAGATTGTACGTAAATCGTTTTATAGACACTTTAAAACTCACAGGTCTGTTTATTATTTTGTTGTAAAACTTTGAGAGAATCTAAACAAAGAGGAATTTTACTGTTAAATTCATGTATTTATACTTTCTGTTGTGTGAGAGATGACCTGCAGGTGGCGCTTAAACCAGACAGTTTGGACCAGTGACTCGACTTTATATATAAATATTTTATCCGGTGTCCCCATGGGGACTCTGGGAAATGTAGGATGTAACAGCAGGAACCGTCCACCCTGCAGACAGCCGTGATGCGTTCACTGACATCACGCAGAGTTTCTAAATGTGCCGTCTGTGCTGCTGCTGTTCAAACGATGAATAAACTGTCCTGCTGATCCTTGTTTCTACGCGCTGTGCTTTACTTTTCATTTCTTCTCACCTGTCGACTCTCTGCTGTCTCTGCTTTATCTGCGTCTGCATCATTTCTACTCAAATCCAGAGGCTGGACGAGGCCCTGTTCAGGTGCAGGTTCTGATTCAGGGTCAGGTGGGCCTCGAGGTGTGCTGTGGTCTGAATCCATGTGAACTATAAGCTTCTTAATACTGGATCACAGAAGTGCAGGCTCTCAGCTCTAACTTAAAGGTACAGTCAGCTGTTTTTTGAGGTTATTTAATAGAAAACAGAATATTGTACTCATAAATATACACTGATTAGTGTGGAATTACCAGAGTTATTATAGTTTTCTGTTTTCTTATTAGTTTTTATTTTTATTTGGTTCTGACTTTTTGTTCTTACTTCAGTTTAGTTTCAGTTAGTTCCCAGAGTGGATTTGCTCGTTTCAGTTTAGTTTTTATTGTTTGAAAATGTTTAGTTTTAGTTTAGTTTTGATTAGTTTCAGTGATAGTTTTAGTCTTAGGCAGGAAAATGTCTTTTTGGTAAAACTGATAACAACTCAAAGATTTGATGAGGAGTTTCTTGTCATCTCTCACTCTGACGTGTGAAGAGGATCATTTGCATAAAACAGAAAAGTTGAATACAAGTACCATAAAAGTGCATCTTAGCACAGTTCCTGAGTAAATGTAATTAGTTACTTTCCACCACTAGAGACCCAGAGACTGAAGATCTTTTAATTCTGATGATACAACACAAGATTGTGCGTCCAAACGAAGTCACCTCATGATCATCACAATAATATAGAAATATGTGAAAACAATAATGAAGCTGTAAAAGACGGCAGTGGGTATTTGTGAGTATACTAAGTGTTCTCAGAGCTTTAATTGAGAAATAATTGTCTCCAGATGTTTACTGTTTCAGTTTATAGAATCAGTACCGGCACTCACTGATGGGTTTGCCTCGTAACGTACGAACATGTTTCAGCTGTAAGCCGTCGTCAGTGCAGTACCTGAAAAACGTTAATGACAGTATATGTACAGACCAGGTGAGGTCCAAACGCCAGTCAGCAACAAGGACTCTAATTAGATGAGAGAAAGCATCTGCAGATGAACTGCCCTGAAAGGCAGAGGATGAGACATTAAAAAACTTTAAGAGTGATGTGTCATCACAAATGTTAACGTACCATGACAGAAAAACTGTGTATTCATAAGAAAATAACACGATGTTACTAGAAAAAATCTACAAGAGTATTGCACGTCTGTAAAGTTAGATCCAGTATTTGGACAAAGAAACAACTTTTAAATTTCGCCTCTGACAGTCAAACTTACTGTACTTACCTTCTCTGATTGTGGACTTTGATTCGCCTCCATGGAAATAATTCTGTTCTCATGCCCTTTAGTTGTCTGCTGGGGTCTCTTGGGCCTTTCGCTGTTGCTGACCTGGTCGGTGTATTCCTTCTTTTTAAGAATGACCCAGATTGTCACTGGATTTTCAGCCAAATGATGGCCTTCCTGTCTTGCACCCACATCCCTTTGGATCTCACTTTGAGAGTTCCAGTGAACAGCCACCAAATACAAGTTCAAGACTTGGAATCAACTCCAGATGTTTTATCTGCTTCATTTGTCATGAACTAACGACGGGACAAGGCTGACCTGGCCGTCAGGCTGCTTGTCAGTGAATTGTCCAATTACTTTTGAGCCTCTGAAATGGGGGACTGCGTATAAAAATGGCCGTTAATTCCTAAAAAGTTAATGCAGTACTTTTATTAAGTCTGCACTTCAGTCACATCTTGATTGCTGAATTTAAAATCCACTGTGATGGTGTACAGAGACAAAATTCTATTTAAAAAAGTGCCATTGTCCAAAAACCTATGGAGCTAACTGTTTTTCTGGCCTGGAACATATTCAGAAAGTGATTTTCATGGAGCAAAGCATCCAGATTCCGATTTGCCAGTTTCAAAGTGTTCACCCACAGCTCTCAAACCTCCATCGACCCGCTGATCATCAGAGATGAGCAGCTGTGGCTCAGGAGGTAGCATGGGTTGTCTACCAATCTGAAGTTCAGTGGTTCAATCCCTGGCTTTTCTAGTAGTTATAAATAGTTATAGAAAGCACTTAAAGGCATAGAATGAATGTTGGTTTGTAGTTAAAAAAAAGTGTGTTGTGTGCTCAGAGTACATAGCAGAGATCAATCCTGAATCCTGCAGGTGGGTTCCACTCCGGTCCAGCTCTGGCACCCTGGAGCTCTTGGACTTCAGAGCTGAGCCCAGAGAAGCACGACCTTCATCTGTGATCAGACAGCATTTTAACCTGCAGAAAAAAATGTAACTAAGGAACTGAGAAGCACGGAGCTTAGAGAATCAAGAAGTACAGTGAGATTATACCTCAGAGTCCTCAGTCTACATTGTGGACTCTAGAAAACCACACAGCTGCTTCACTCCTGAATCCTGCAGCTTGTTGTTACTCAGGTCCAGATGTTTCAGATGGGAGGCTTTCAGAGAAGAACGCAGAACAGCTGATCGCTGATAAATTGCAGTAACTCAGTCTGAATGCAGTAAACAGTTAAAATATAAAATATTACAAATATGAATGAATATCTGTGAATATAAACATATCTGGATCAGCCAGTGCAGCTGTTCACACAAACCACAGCAGAACCTGCTGCTTGCAGGTATATTTAAAATTGATCTGCTGATCAAATAGTGCACACTGTCTGTATTTTACTGTGTACACCTTTTTATTCATGAATAGCACAGCTGACTAACTGGCATTCTTATTGCTTATTACATAGCTGCTTCACACCTGAATGCTGCAGACCAAAAAACTGCCAAAACGTCTGCTTTTATCGATGTGCTCACATTTGCTGATGATCAGCCAATCAAGTATAACTGATTAGCAGCACCTGGCTGCTGCTGACCCTCTTAATTCATATGGAAGCAGTAAAGGTGTGCTTTTGAAAACTTTTCTTTTTCACATGACTGTATGTACTTACATTTTATGGATAGAAATAACTGGTTTAAATGATTACATTATATTAGGTGTTAACTGGTGATTTTGCTTATCTTTCATGCATCTTACATTATAGATAATTTTTCATAATATCTTGCTTAAACTAGTAGTAGTTTAGCATTAGTTGTTGCAGTTATACCTTTACTTATATGCATGTTTCATTCACTAAGCCTCTATAGGATATGAGGATATTACAGTATTGAAGGATAGAAGGGTCATAAACAGGATAAAGAGATTGTGGCTCTTGGAGCAGACTCCTCGTGTTTGTATGGATAAAGCAGACCGATAATTCTGGAAGCTCTTTTATTTCCACAACAGTGGCTCAGGAGATCAAGGTCAGTTAGGTCAGCAGTATCTTTGTTTTGTGTTCAATGCATGCAACTTTTAACGGTTATTATATACTATGTCATTCTCTCTAGTCTAAGATTAGAGGATGAGGGATTAGTATCTGTGACCTGGCCTATCTGTGGGGTAGGTACTTCTGCTGTACACGGCTCAGTGTTGATTGATTAAACTCCTTTTGAGAAACCAGAAATCTGTCAGTGACAGTAGTCTGCTACCATCTTGCCAGCGAAAACAAAAAATTACCGTACAGGTGGAGTCAACAAACAGCAGTGCAGCAGCCATCTTGGTTCCCTTCACTGTTTCTGTAGATGAATTGACTTTGTTTGCTTTGGCATTCTCAGAATTTAAACTGCAGTCAAAGCTGAGTCCACATGATCCTACTCCATAGTGAACACAGAAAGGCTGAAAGGGCCAGTTAGGGACCTTTCACGTGTCCCTTTTTGCCACCTTGCACCTGTCCTGGGTGCCTGCGTGGATACGTGTCTTATGATGTTTAAAGAATGGGAGCCTAAGATATTGCAAAAGTAATACATGATACAGTATATAGAGTTTTAGAATAGAAACATTTAGTTTAACCTCAGAGTCTCCAGTCTACATTCTGGACATTCTAGTCCATCAGACAGCTGCGTCACTCCTGAATCCTGAAGGTTGTTACTCAGGTCCAGCTCTCTCAGATGGGAGGGGGTTGGACTTCAGAGCTGAGACCAGGGATGTGCAGCTGATCTCTGGGGGGGTTGGGTTTCGACTGTACATTGGCATTGTGTTTTTTGTCCTGTTGGTACTCGGTCACTGAATAAACAGAAGAGAAAGCGTCTTCCTGTTTTCTGTCTTTATTGAGTTTTAAGTAGTGATGGGCAAATGAAGCTTTTGTGAAGCACTGAAGCACATGAACAGCTGTTTCAAAAATGGGTTCGTTAGTCAAAGCTTCAGTTACAGTGACCTCTCCTGGTGAAGTGCAAAACTGCAGTCAAATTAGGCCGGCTGGTTGGTGGACAGGAGGCTTTTATTTACACACACACACCTCAGTGAGCAGTGTTGGAGAAACAGCAGGAAAGAGCTTTGGTTCTGAAGCATCTTTGCATTGATCACCCTCAGATTTAAACTATCTTTGCTTTGAACACACACTAAGACTGAATATCACGTTCATGGTTACAAATAAAGACTGATGAATGTGTGTATTGTGTTACTGAGGAGAGAGTGCTGGGACAACATGGCATAGGTTGGGTGTGTTTGTGTAACTGTGGCAGGGGGTGATTATGTGGGACGGGGAACACTTGAGGAGCGTTATTTTTTCAGCAGTGTCTGGATTCAGCCGGTTTCGGTATTTGTTCACAACTTCTCCACATTTGGAAATACTCGCTCACAAGCTCTCTTCCTGCCTGGCTCCATAACGATCCAATACAAACACAATACCAACAACTCAGCAGCAACAACACACCTACTACAACAAGCCACATATTGTGCATTAAATTCAAAACTGTCTCAACCTGTCACCTGTCAGAATCGAGACGAGGCAGTGCCAGTGAATCACCTGATTGGACCGCGAGGCAGTCAGCTGATTCATTCGGGCAATGAAGCAGTTGCTGCTTCAGACATCATATGTCATGTGATTTCTTTCACACCAAAGCGAGCTTCGAAGCAGTGGCTCTATGGAGTTGTAGTTCAGGGTTTGAAGCGCGTACCGAAGCTTCAGTGTTGCACTGCCATCACTAGTTTCAAGATGTCTTGCAAATGGAACGAAGGGATGACACTATGTTAGGTTCAATTCAATTCAATTCAACTTTATTTATATAGCGCCAAATCACAACAACAGTCGCCTCAAGGCGCTTTATATTTTAGGCTAAAGACCCTACAATATAGGCTCAGATGATGATTAATTTGGACAGTCGGTAAGTGATCCTGATAAGCTTGAGGAGTTGTTGGAGGGTTGTTGGATTAAAATAAGAAAGTCTGGATAAAATTGGGATGTGGAGAAAGAAACAAAGACAGAGGACTTGGAAGATGAAGTGACAAGAGTTTTAAAGTACAAGGAACATATAACACTGAGGAAGACTAAAATAAAGAGAGCACTTAAGAAAGCACAAAGAGAAGTCTCTCTAACCTCCTTTGAAGCAGATCTATTACTGTGAAATTCTCAGACCTTGTAAGTGGTAAGTATAGAAGGAATGTCACTCAGTGGCAGGATTTTTGGGGACACTTTGAGACAGCTGTACATAAAAATCCAAATCTTTCAAAGACTGAAAAGTTCAGTTATTTAAGATCAGGTGCAGATGCTAATGCTGTTGCAGGATTGCCACTGTCTGAAGGTTTGGCAGGAAGGATTCACTTATCCATGCACACATGATCAAACTCCTAAATCTTTGCCAGTGACATTAAAGCACTTAGATCCTTATATAACTGTGAGACAAAGCTCTGTAGCCTGGTTGCTATGGGAGTTCTTTCAGACACATATGGTAGTCTACGGTGTCCCATTCTAATGAAATTAATACCCGAGGAGATGACCCTGGACTTTAGCAGACAAGTGGAGGAGGCGGATGATGCCTGGAAAGTTGAGGGACCGATGAATTTTTTTCAGACGCAGTCGAGGCCACACTGCAAATGAGCGCACAAGTAAAGCACGTGAAGAGGAAACTCATAGTAGCTAGGAAACGCACACAAAAAGAAACGGTATGATGACAGCATCTGTTGTATGCTTCTAATCAGATGGATAGAAAAAATTGCCTCTTTCTATATGACCATATTTTTAAAGAGCATAATGAGATGTCTGTAACTGAAAAGCAAGAGAATTTGAAGAAACAATGAAGATGCTACGTATGTTTTGGAGTTAAACATATTGCCAAAGATTGACGTACTGTTTCTTACTATTTCCGTAGGTATTTCTTGTGAAAAATACAACTGACGTCATCACAAAGCTCTTTGTTCTTTCGATGAAGAGAAAGCAACAAAGGTAAATGAACCAGTAGATGCAGTGATTTCAGTGTCCCTGAGTGAATCTAAATAAGAGACGGTCCTCCTTCAGACTGCTACAGTTTGGATAGAGACTTCAGTCAAAAGCCAGCTTACTCGCTGTTTGTTAGATGGAGGTAGTCAGCATAGATTTCTACATCAGGATATTTCCTGCACACTAAACCTCCCCAAAACAGGTGAAGAAACTCGAATTACGCACAAATGGCTCTGAAGATCCCAAATACATAACCTGTAATAAAGTAAAATTGAGACTGAGTAACATCAGAAATGGCCAAATGTAGCCAGGCTGACAAAGAGTCAGAGCTCTGTTGAGCCAAACATTCCTTTAACTCTGACTAGTAAAATTAATCTGACGTTAAAGGTCGATGCACAGAACACGAACTGCTCATCAGTTCCTCAGCAGGAAAGCGTCAGTCGAATTCTTACAGTGTGCCGTGTCCTTCTAACGGGGAGTTTCTATGATTTCTATCATGGACTTTATTTTACTGTTCTACCTGGTCGGCTGAGCAGAGGAACCCCTCCCCTCTCCACTTCCTGAACCACCAGACGCTGCTGTCTCACATAGAGGGCATGTATGGCTGCCAGTGGAACCGGGTCACTGTGTTTATTGATGCTGTGACTGCTGATAGAAGCAGCAGGATGAGCTGTGAAGTGTACAGGGCTGTACTCTCTGCTCAGATTCACACACATGCTGATCAGACAGAGCTGCACAGGGCAGATGGACAATGAGCCAAAGCAAACTGCAAAAACACAAGAGTTCCTCAAGACAAAGAAGTGGGAGGTTCTTCAATGGCTGAGTCCGTCACCTGATCTCAGCCCAACAGAGCAGCTTTTCAGTTATTAAACACAAACTGAAGGCAGAGACCCACAAACAGGCAGCAGCTGAAGGTGCTGCAGTGAAGGCCTGCAGAGCATCTCAAGGAGGAAACACAGCAGGTGGTGATGTCCACGGGTTCCAGACTTCAGACAGTCACTGACTGCAAAGGAATTACATTCAAATATTAAAAACAGTCCTTATATTTAAAATTATGTTAGTTTGTATAATTATTTTTGAGCCTCTGAAAATGGGGGACTGCGTATAAAAATGGCTGTAATTCATGAAACCTCTGTTAAAGCCCTTGAATTGAATCAAAGCTGAAAATCTGCACTTCAACCACATGCTGGTTGTTTGATTTCAAATCCACTGTGCTGCTGTACGGAGAAGAAACTGCATAAACAGTCTTTGTCCAAAAGCTTATGGACCCAACTGTATGGAAAATAAATAAGTAATGAAAGAAGGATCGATAAAATACATGAAAGGGGGGGTGTTTGTCTTCCTCCTCTCAGCCTCTACCTGAGTTTAAACTGAGTGGAGGAGGTGGTTGGAGGTTATAAAGGAAGGTTTGAACACAGCACTTCTTATCTTTGCAGCGTTTCTAAGCCATACTTTGTCCTCTGACATGTTTCTGCTTTATCTCTGTGTGGTCATGTGACTGGGTGTGCAGCTCATTGTGAGCAGGCCTGTTTCAGATTGAAGCTGCACTTTAATTTTAATCAAATGTTAAAAGAATATGGAGAAAAACCTGACATGATGTTATGATTTCAGCCTGACTTTCCAAAGTTCCCCGTGTTTGCCATCTCAGGACCACTGTGGTATTCAGACATGACAAACAGGAAGTTATGCTGCCTGACAGGTCTGCTGCGACTTCCACAGAAACACATCACCTGGTGTCAGGTTACTCTCATTTCTTTGGAAGTAAAAATCAGAGTCAGTCACAGGCTGAGAGTCAAACATCAGTCGTTACATCCTGTCTGAGACCAGACGTCCTCACACTCGGAGAGCTGCAGCCCTGAAACAGGAACAAGGTGAGCGAGTGGTCTGATTTCAGGTAAACTGGACATTAAAATAGATCCTTTCTTTGTGTGGATGAACACAGTGCGAGCTCGTCTGTGCTTTACTGTCGCTGATTTAACGAGCGCTGCCGGTCGGCTGCGTGTTTCCAGGTCACCGTCTGTCTTTAACACCTTTTTAACCTGAGAGGTAA
>VUQI01063752.1:10301-29987 GCA_015106735.1 Paratilapia polleni | reverse complement strand
GCAATCCTGGAAGAAAACCTGTTAGAGGCTGCAAAAGACTTGAGACTGGGGTGGAGGTTCACCTTCCAGCAGGACAACGACCCTAAACATACAGCCAGAGCTACAATGGAATGGTTTAGATCAAAGCATATTCATGTGTTAGAATGGCCCAGTCAAAGTCCAGACCTAAATCCTATTGAGAATCTGTGGCAAGACTTGAGAATTGCTGTTCACAGATGCTCTACATCCAATCTGACTGAACTGGAGGTATTTTGCAAAGAAGAATGGGCAAAAATTGCAGTCTCTAGATGTGCAAAGCTTGTAGAGACATACCCCAAAAGACTTGCACCTGTAATTACAGTGAAAGGTGGTTCGACAAAGTATTGACTCAGGTGGGCTGAATAGTAATGCACGCCACACTTTTCACATTTTTATTTGTAAAAATTGAATTGAACACCATGTATCATTTTCCTTCTTCATCACAATTATGCACTACTTTGTGTTTGTCTATCACATCAAATCCCAATAAAATACATTTAAGTTTGTGGTTGTAACATGACAAAATGTGGAAAAGTTCAAGGGGTAGGAATACTTTTGCAAGGCACTTTATGTTTAGTGGTCATCATTATATTTGAGTGTCTGAATTCTGGATGCTTAGAATTATCCACTATACAATGACCTTAAAGACTGATTATAGAACAAAAAAGTAGTGTTCATGACATCATCTATGTTTTATGCTAACAATGCCACAATGTAATGTGACTCTAAAGCTGGAACCAGTGGTGCAAAATAAAGACAGTTAGTAGGTGCCTGACAGAAGACATTATTTCAGAGACAGTATGATTGTGAGGCCATTGCAATACCTATCCCTGCACTGTTTTGCCTTCATTGTTTCACTTCTGCCACACCCCGTCCATGTACCTTTTGTACTCAACTTTCCCTCTGTTTTGTCCACAAGGTCGGTCACACCCGCCTCACATATTCCCAGAGTATTTATGCCTGCTTCCGATTTTCTGTCTTGAAATTAAACCACCTCTGTTTCTGTCTGCTTTGTGTTGTGTGCATGTGGGCCCTCACTTCAGTTCTCTTTGCACAAACCCTGACAATAGCATAGATCAAACAGCTGACCAATCACCTAATGCAAGTTTAACTTCAGTGTTCTGCACTGATATTATGTCTTCCTGTAGAAAATCTTACTTCCATATGTCTGATTTCTGACATTGTCTGCTGTTCTTATTTTAAAAAGGGATGATATCATACATTACAGTGTACTGTTCAGGTGCTCATTTTCTAGATTGCTTTTCCTGAATTTTTCTGAGGCTACATGAAAGTTCAAGCACTCTATGAATTACCCATGCTCATCTGCTACACCTGGCAGGCTTAAAGCAAACAGTCAAACTGACTCTTTGTGAATCCTGTGAAACATGAACCACAGAGGATCAGATGCTGCATTTGTTCTGCTTTTCATTTGTCATTTTATGTCAACATCTTAACCCTAACTCTAACCTTTCACAAACATTACCTGCAAAATGTGTTTGAAGTGTTTTTTGATATATAGACAATTGTAAGATATCATGTTGATCCTGTAACGCTGCTAAAATTTTAATGGGGAGTGTCAATGTTATATGAATGGACTGCATATGAGTAGCATGCTGTTTCTGGTATGTCACATTTAACATGTCACGTTTAACCCTCTGAGGTCTGAGTCATCATTGGTGATGACACCAACCTCAACCCAACCCTGACTATAACAATCAGTATATGGAATAAATTTTTTTTTTTTTTTTTTTATTAAATTGTTCTCCCTAGTCTTTGCACTTAGGGAATAAAGAAAATAACCATTCTAACTGACACACATAAAAAAATATTCATGGACTTCTTCCCCCAAAAGTCCATTTTACGTTTCTTTTAAATATATGGTTAGGACAGGGTTAGGGTTATCACTTGATGACTTAGACCTCAGAGGGTTAAGCATTTAAGGTTAAGCATCAACGTTTTGCATAATTTTTCTGCATGAAGTAAGACACAAATGGTAGGGTAAGGCTAGGGGCTAGGGTGTCTTACATTATACAGCATTAAAGGACAGGTGAACTGAGAAAACATGCACATACTTTAACTCAATCTATCATCTTTCATTGTGTTAGGCTGTTGTGTAAATCCAAGCTGCCAACTCCAGGACTAGAAAAATGAAGCCAACTGCAGGGGTCAGTTTCACAAAAATAGTTCAGGCTTGTCTGTAAGGACTGACCAGTCTTAAGGTTCCTCATAGATAAGTCTAATACAAATAAAATCTGATTATTTTAAAGCCAAAAAGATTAGACACCTTACCCTCAGGCTAACTCAAGCCTTTATAGGGACCAGCATAGTTGTGCGTTGGTCTTTTGCAGAGCCTACGCACAGTTTTGCAGACCTTTGTCTACATGTTGTAGCTGTTTGCTGTCACCAGGGGGCATTGTCAAAAAATATGTAGAGCCACCGGTCTATGGGATACTCTTGCTTGTACTGTTGTTGGTTGCTCAGCCAGCTGTGGGGAAGACCAGAGTTACATCATACAAAGAGCCGAAGTGAAACCAAATGTTAAAATGATTAAAACTGTACACTGCAGCCACTGGACTTTTTGATCTTTGATGTCTTTTTGCACTTCTCCATCTACCAGGTGAACTCCACTGTCACTTCCTTTCCTGTTCAGGCTCACTTTTCAACCAATCAGTATTCGACCTATGCATAGCATCATTTGCATTGAGCTACACTTTATAGGTTTCCGGAGGACTGCACACAAATGGACAAAAATGTAGTACCATGAATCCTGCATAAGACCCATCGTACCATGCTATCAGTCAGTATCAGACAGATAATATGACCTGATTGTTAAAGCTAATGCTTTAATTTTAATTAATCAAAATGAATCAGTGAGTTACTGCATTGTGTAAAGAGGTTATTAGAGACCTGATATTATAACTTTAGGTGCTTTAACCCTATAAGCTTTTATTATAGTAAATGACATGGGGGCTAAGAATCACCCGAGACAAAGTAAAAGCAGTTTTGTGAATTCCTTTTTTGGAAGTAAAAAGAAGACAATGTTGAGAAGATGAGACTTGATGTGCCAGTACAGGCAACCCTTCTGCATTACACACTGGTTATTGTTTTATAATATCTCTGACTGGTTCAGCACTTTAAATGAACTGTGGACCAGAGCTTATGTTTGAGATGTATGCCATTTTAACAGCACCTGACAGACAATCATAAACAGCTGTAAATAGCAGTGAATCTACTTGTCACTGTGTCTATAATTGTTTTATTTGCATCGAACATTTATTAGAGCTTTTCACCAGTGGAAGAAGTTGGTGTATTTCTTAATGTGCACACTGTGATGAAACTTGAATCTCTTCCTCTGCCTCCATGCACCCTGCCTCCTCCATTTGCTGCTGTAAAATTTAACATAACACAGTTATCACCATGGAGATTGCTTAGAGACTGACCCTCTCTGGACAATGTCAAGAGTCTGAGATGCTTTCACTGTAGAGTGGAATCAAACCTTGAGGGCTGCTGAGAATCAAAGCACAAGGACGACTTCTAAACGCCTACACTACAATTTGAAAAGTCAAGGGCAGGTTTCTGAGCTCCTTTGGTTATTTAAACAAGAAGGAGCACTACTTGATACTAAGCTGCCATATCCAGCAGTGGCATTTCTAGTAGGTGACAAATTGTTGGGCTAAGCCCAGATCTGGCACTGAGAGAAGTGTGGTCCCTGCTGTTCTGTCTATAACGCTACTGCATAAATTTCATTTAATTTTGCATTGTGTTGTGTTGCCAAAATGGCTGCTGAGTGGCAAGCTTTGCTTGTAGAAGGACTTTGACAAAATGTACACCTGCAGGGCAGCGGTGCTTACATATGAGCTGGGTATGAGGTTAAACCCCAACACCAGTTCTTGAACTCCTGGTATCTGCTGTGCAAATGAGAAGCACTGGAACTGATGTTGTTTTTGGAATGAGAAAAA
The DNA here is from genome assembly GCA_015106735.1 of Paratilapia polleni. NCBI lineage: Eukaryota > Metazoa > Chordata > Actinopteri > Cichliformes > Cichlidae > Paratilapia > Paratilapia polleni. The sequence goes on along the minus strand of VUQI01063752.1, from coordinate 26,010 downwards.
TGTTTTTTCTATGCACAAACACAGAAAGAAATTCAGGGAAAAGAAATATTAATCTGCTGAAGGTTGTTCATAATTAGAAATTCTTTCTTTCACAGAGGCCTAGAGACCGGTTGGCATCCCCCTGGCAACCTCCAGTCACTAGAGAGAAATGTATATTCCCAGACGGGTTGGCAAGTGGTTGCTGGCTGTCGCTGTGTGAAATTGGTCACAAAGAGGGTGCTGCACCAAAAACCTCCTTGTGATTGGTTCGGTCGCCCATAGTTTGCATGGATGACACTGACTTGTCTTGCTAACTAACCACTGACTAGTGAAACTTGAAAAAGTGCAATGCAAACCAGAAATGGAGACTTCAAAGTAAAAGCTGTGCCTTACTGCTGAAAGCAACATGTTTACTTCGAAGACAAAGGGCCTCCATTTCCGGTTTGCGTCGCACTCTTCACAGCTTCACAACCGCTTGGAGAGGAGTTGCTGAGTGTTTGCAGACAAGTCGGCGTCTTGCATACAAACTATGGGCGACCAAAGCAATCGGAGGTTTTCGGTGCATCACCTCTTTGCAACCAATTTCACCTAGCGACAGCAAGGAACCTCCCCTCTACTCACCAGCTGGTCGCGGAATAGACATTTTTCCCTAGCAACCAGTGGTTACTATGGGGGCACTGACCAGCCTTTAGACCTGCGTGACTGGGGTTTAACAATTGATTTCACAGTGACTGCCAGCAACCACTTGCAACCGATCAGGGAATACTCATGTTCCCCTAGCAGCCGGTGGTTGCCAGGCGGCCGCCGACTTATCTCTCAGCCTGTGTGACTGAGGCCCTAATAAAAGCAAGTTGGTGTAGTGGCTGCAAGAAGCAAGTTTTTCAAAGTGATTTAAGAGATGTGTTTATTAAAAAGTGGTTATCTGTGTAAACTGACTTCACTCAGTCATTTCTTTTACTTTTACTCAGTCTTTTTAATGGCTGAAACAAGATACGCAAAATCACATTGGTGTCTTTCCTAAACCTGGTTTTAAATCTCTGATCTATCAATACATGTATGAGCTGACCACTTGTTATATCACTTGCAACCAAAGATGACCAAGATTAAGTTAAGGATCTGTCTGTTTTTGAAACTGAAACAAAAAGAGTCATCAATTATTTCAACCAATTACTTTCAAAAAATTACTTGTTTCTCACTGGTTCGTAGGTATGTACTAGCACTTCTTAAGTTCCAGTATACATAGTTACAATTTTTTACCACTGTTCAAAATCAGTGAGAAGGTATCAAATGGCTGGTAACCCTAGCAACAGTGCATTGCTATCATTACAATCATTTTTATTATCCTTCATATTCTTCTTACTTTAGGTCATATGAGCAGGATATTTGGTTTGATTTTATTGGTTCAGTTCCTTATTATATTCTACTGTAAGAAAGTACTATTAAATTAAATTATAATCTATTAATGGCACTCTATGAGATAATAGAGCTGGGGGTGTGGGCTGAAACATCTGTGAGCATGTTCTTGTTGCTCGGGGAGAACAGAGATGGAGACAGAGATTGAAAGAGAGAGGAGAATGAGAAGGAAATAAGGTCCAGTGCGTCCTAGAATAGAAAAAGAAAATCCATTTATTCTGAGAGGCCTGCAGGGCTGGAGGTAGCAGGAGTCCACTGTTACTACACACATGCGCGCGCGCGCACACACACACACACACACACACAACAAAACCTCTCATCCCTCTGGAGAAAATGAATTCTTTTCCTCCTTTTCCTCTTTTCCCCCTTTACCTTTTTTTTTTTGCCTCTGTCAGCGCAACCACCATAACTTCAACCTGAACACAAATCCCATCTCTCAGACACAAAAATGCACACACACACACACACACACACACACACACACAGAGTCACTCACCTGGTCACCTGCCCGAGGGGTTGTGATGTTGTTTCACTCTTTGCAGGGGTCTCTGTTTCGTGTCTGCCTGGCCACCGAGAATACGAGGCCATCAATAATCCTGCTGAGAGAGGAGAGGAGAGAGGAAACAGGGAAATATCAAGTGGAAATAGGAAAGAGAGAGGAAAGGAGAAAGGTGAGGAAGAAATAATAGGAGAGGGGAAGCAATGACGAAAGAAAGAATTTGAAATGAGAGAGAAAACAAGGGGAGTAAAGCGAAGTGGAGAAGGGGACATCGGGGGTAAGCCTCTCTACACCTGCTAGTACACTTTTAGACTTCTGTGGGCATTAACCCCTTTCTGCAGCATCCTGACAGCAGAGTCTACAGTGTGTTTACATGATAAACAAGCTAAACTACAGACTCAGACTTAGGTTTACCATTACAAATTAAATATGTACTTTTGATGTTATTTTTAAACAAAAAGTTATGAAACATTAATCAGTGGTTTGTAAAATCAGAAAAGCTAAATCCTTAAACCAAGTCTTAACCCTGAAATGCCCTTAGAAAAAGTTATAAAGATATCACTACCTTCTTACTGTTGAATACTAAAAGTGGTTGCACACAGGAATAAAAAAGGAGACAAAAGGTACAGATTAGCTTTTTCACCCTTCTCTTCATTACACTCCTTGCTGAGTTTATTCTCCTCCCCATTTCATCTCAAATCCTCTTCCCTCTGCTACTCACTGTTCCATCTGCGTTTCTCGCCCAAACTATATTTTTCTTCTTTGCCCTTCCTCTTTTCCTATCCACCTGTCTTTCTGTCCCCATCAACCTATTTCCCTCTCCCCTAATCCGCCAACCTTCAAACCACCTCTACACCTTCCTCCAAAGTCCAAATATACTCTGAAATATCACCTCTCACCACTGATACTCCCATCTACCTTAAAGTAACAGAAAAGGTTTGTGTTGAGATCTACATTTCAAGATGAGTGTTTGTAAAACTTCATATTCAGGTAGGGCTGTCACGGTACTAGAATTTCAAACTCGATACTGATATCCAGGAAAATACTCAATACTCAATACCATTTTCTACACCGCGGGGGAAAAATGACTCCCTTAGGTAATGCAAGAACCTAAATAGTTAAAAGGTTAAAAGTAGACTTTTCTCAGCTTTAGGCTGGGACTTTAAGAGAAACATAACACTGTTTAGACATATAATTGTGTTATCCTGTTAAGTTAACAGGAAAAAGTTATAGACAGGCAGGACTGATAGCACTTGCTGCCTAGCTCCCACATTAACGTTATCGTTTTATTATTAGCCATTAGCCACTACCTTAATGATGACAGATGGCTAATGTGGCTATCGAGTAATTGCTAATAATTAAACGGCTAATGTTAACATGTGCACCGGCCAGGTTAACATTTATGATAACTGTTTAATACTTCAGTGTTGTGTTTACTACTATCTGAGTACTGATTTGTTTTTGACAACTCTAGTCTCAGGCAGCATGTCAAGAAAAACAGTTCATGGCAACGACGTGATCTCTTCAGTCATCTTTATTGGCCTGCATGTTTCAAATCTGCCATTTGCCACATCCATAGTGTGATTGCAGCTTGAGACGGATCATTTCATTTCTTTTCATTCCCTTCTGGGTTTTGCTTCTGATGGAGTATTTTTGAGGGGCACTTTGGAAATATGAACCCCTCTGAAAGGAGAGGATAAATGGAGTCCTGCCCACCTCTGAAGATCAGGCTGGTCAGATAAACATAACCTTAACCATACTGTATAGACAGAAGATGGACACACTTTTATAACACTTTTAGTAGTGGAATATTCTTCCAATAAATCCTACATCTGTGACGCTTTCCTTCAAATTGTGTGATTTGACTACAATAACTAACTTTTACTGTTGTATTTACTGTGTATCAAATGTAAAAAATTAAATGAAATTCAGAACCACTGGACATTATAGAAGAGCACTCAGCAAAACCAGCAAACCAAAACAAATGGGCACATTAGCCCCACCTTCCTCCTACTGTGTTTTCTTTGTTACAAAAAGCTTGAGCACACGAGAGCCTGTGCAGCCTCAAAAAGCAACCATAAGCACATATTAGCATTACAAAATACACCGTATAGCCACGTGATGCTAAAGTATGATGCTGAGCTCACCTGTGTGTCTCTTCCGCTGAGAAACACACACAAAAAGCTCAAGATAAAAGTGTTTAAATGGAAGCCTGACATTTTAGTCGTCAAACTGTGTCTCAGTGTGGAGTAGCTATTTTTTTTTTAATGACATGAAAAAGGTGATTACACAGAGATGCGTCATGCAGGTTTCTAGGCATCAAAATGAAGAGGCATTTCACATTCAGTGAAACAAGTTTATTTGCTTCCTTGCTGTGTTAGCTGAGCAGATTTTAGCCAGTGTCCATTAAATACAGTAGCCCGTTAGCATAACAGGACTACTAAAACAAGAGCTCTGTACAAAGGAAGGAATACTAACAGCAGCAAATAAGCTAAAAAATGAATGTTAGATCTTTGTATAAAAACAGCAAGGTGGATTATTTCCTGGTCTTGAGAGTGTTGTCAACGAGAGGATTGCAGGCGACCATTGGAGGCCTTTTTGTTGCTGGTATCGTGTAGACAAATGAACAGTCTTCACCTGACCTGCATGTGTTTATCCTGTGATTGAAACAATGTTAACGTCCAAGCCACCAGGCTCCTTTTATTAATCGTTGCCTACTTGTTAATTAACTAAGTAGTCTAATTAACTAGAACTGAATATGCAGTCTCAAAAGTCCAATAAAAGTCATCACAAGAGGACACAGCTATTATCAGTTGAGCTTCATCAGCGACTTTATACAGAAGGGAAAAATGGGCAAGAAAAAGCCTGAATCCAGCACTGGACCTCCAGGGCTGACAATATTTACTGTGTTAGGGTGCAGAGTGAGCTGGTTTGGCGGGACTCAAGGCTCTAACAATGCCCCTGTCTCAATATAATAATATATAACTGTGCTGGTGATTCTGTGGTTGAAACAGATTTGTACCAGTGGCTAATGCTAGAGGTAAATTTGGCTTTAGACCCAAAGGACGGCAGGCAAGTTGAATAAATCTTAATCCTGTGAGGAATGATAATAGCCTTTTAAAAATGGCTGAAGTTGTCCCTTTTATCATGCTGCTAGACTTTAGTACTGATGCAATAATTTTCAATAAGGGTGACAGAGATAGATACTTGAAATAGTCATCATCTTAGACACACATTCACACACAGTGCTTTGGAATACCACCAGTGCAAGAAATGGTGATTAGGGAATAAAGTGGAATATATATATGGGCAATTTGTCTTATTACATTAGTGGTATGAGGTAATATGAGATAGTGTTAGTAAAATTATTAACCATAAAATACAGAAGAGACCTCGTCTGGATTAGGCAGGGAGAGAGCGAGACTATCGTAGGGCCACTATATTGTGGACCTACTGACACATTGGAGACGGGGAGGAATTAGGTCAGGGCTCGAATGTAGAAGGTAATAGATGGATACAGCAGAGATTTATGTGCAGCACCCTCTCTCTAGAGAGAAATAGAGAGGGAGAGACAGAGAGAGAAAGAGAGATAGGAGGTTGGTATTGGAACTAAATCAGACTGTCAGTTGGTGCTGAATTCTTCCTGAGGCGACAGAGAGGGGGTAGAGAGAGGGAGGAAGAGCGACGGAGGGAAAGGAGAGCAGAGCAATGGAGAGAGAACTGGGACATGGAGAGGGAAAAGAATAATTATGGAGGAAGCAAAGAGGCTGAAAGAAAGATCAGGGTGGTGGAGTTTCATGGGGCAGAAAACAGCCAGTGAGGACACAGAGAACAGGAAGGCATGGAGATGATGCAACATACTCTGGGATGGTAAAGGAAGAGAAGTTATTTTAAGCTACCAGAGATCCAGAAATAAAAAATTATAATAATAATAAAAAATATATCTACATGAGGGTGTTAGGTGACAGGTAGTTGGAGCTGAACATGAAATTCTCTTGGTGAAATCATTATCATTTTGTTTTACATAGTCTAAGGTTTCCTTGTAGACTGTGAACATACAGTATATATATATATATATATATATATAAAGAAATCTGATTCTCCGTGGCTATGTCTAATTTCAGTCAAACTTAAAATAATTGCACATCACATGGATAAAATGATCTGCTGTTTTTAAGAATTTCCAATCAGTTCACACAAAACATCTGTTGCATCGTGTGTGCTAGAAGAGGATCCCTGTTGTGTTGCTTTTCCAGAGGTTCCTTTACATTTCTGGCCCATTAAAGGGAAACAGGATGTTGTATGCTGTTTCCCTTGAAGCAGATTTGTACAACTATAATTAACATGACAATTCAAATTTTGGGTGCATGCTGGATTACTCAGCAGCTACCAGTTAGTTACAAGATATGTTGATATAACAACACTGGCTCAAACTAGATTTTCTTTTTTTCTTATTTTTTTTCTTTTTGCTTTTTTTGTCTCTTCTTTTTTAACACGAGTAATACAAAAGACGCAAGAGAGTGCTGAGCTGCATTTAACAAGGAAATCTCAATGTGATCTCGATCTTTTGTTGCATATTCGACATTACAATCAAAATCAGTTACCCAAAACAGCCAGTGCAATTTAATAATATATAGTCCACAGTTTTTTTTAACATATACATATTGTAGCTGTCAAATGAATAAATAAATAAATAAATAAGTAATTTAATAAAAAAGCATTTAATAAATCTATAGTTATACACAGTGCTTAACACATTTATTAGATCACCACCCAGTGTAAGGTTCATGCCACAGCTGCCCTAAATTAACAGTATTGGTAATTACCAAAATCATTTTTAATGTTTCTGTAATGATTAATCCGCCAGTATGCACAAGCTCTTTAATCAAAATGTTTTTAAAGCAAAAATTTAATTATTGTTGTTATGCATTAATTTTCAAATTTACTGTTTTACAAAAAGCTGAAAAAATATTAAGCACATTATTATTTTTTGATTAAGATGCCAAATTACTTATTATTTATTTGCATTCCTGAACAGAAAAAAATTTGTTTTAGTGGTTGAATGTTATGCCTGATTAATTTCTGACTTCTCAGAGAAGTCCAGCGTGCCGGCTCAAATTTGGGTATAAAAACTTGAATTCAGTTTGAAATTCCTCACTCCTGTTCAAAATGGTAAAACATAGAGAACTCACTGAAAAGGAACGAGTCCACATTATCTGGTCTAATAAATTTGCACTGTACATTTTTTTTTGGGGGGGGTTAGCAATCAATACCAATCAAATAAATATTTCCCCAGCAATATTTAATTCACAGGTAGAAGGGAGGAACCTGTTGTGGCTGATTTGCTGTCTGCATCTTGCTTACTGGGCAGCTTGAGACTAATGAATGAGTCATTGCATATAATGCTACAAAGTAATGGGCATTATTTGGATTTTAAAGGGGTTGTTGATCATTTTATGATGAGCATTATTACACACAGATTGTGTACCAAGTGTTAGCTTGGTACTTCACACTAACATTTTAATAATGATAAAACATTAATGCATTGTTAGTGAAACCTGATAAAAATGTCACTGGATCAATGCAGGTCAAGGTCTTGCTTGTAAAACCACTTAGATATTGATTTAGTTTTGCAGGAGCTTGTACATGTAATCCAATACACTACTTCCCATCCACCAAATGCAACTTGGCATTATCCAATTTTTAATTAATTGTACATATGTACCATGCATGTACTATTCTAGTCATAGGATAAGCATCCTGAGCCATAGATGGCTAATACTGACATTGTCATTCAGCAATCTGTCCAGTGACAGAGCATTGGTGGGTTGCTGTTGATGGGGCTCTTTTACTCTTGTAGATGTGCTTATTTTTGAAACACACACACCCAAAAAAAAACTCTTGCACAGCATTGAAGATGACAGATTTCACCAAGCAAAGAAAAGTATACAGTCTGCCACAACTGTCCATGCATCCAGTCCTCCTTTTATCAGAAAGTGGCACTAATGCACATTTCTGCACAAAGGAAAAAGGAAGCAGAACCTGACTTTAAGCTTTTCCTGCTCTTTGTTATCTCAGAGTGAAAAAGGAAATTCTCAGAAACAATGCTCGTTTGACATGAAAATGCTTTTCAAGTTTATTTGCATTACAGACTGTGTTTGATACATCCACAGACAGACATGGCCATGTGTGCTTTAAGTGCATGCAGAAACACAGTCATTTTGTTCTCTTCCGTCCTGTTACTAAAACACTCTCTACACACACCCACACACTAATCAGTGTTACACTTGCTGGCAGTGACTCTTATTGAAGGCTGTGTTAATGATGACTTAAACAAACAGTGTGTCTTTAGCTCCAGTCAATAGCTCTAAACAGCCACGAGTCACATCACCCATTACAATTAGGGTAGAGATATTAGAACCGGTTCTATTGCACACGCTTTCATTGTGTGTGTGTGCCAACTTGTATTAGTCATGTTGTGGGGACATGAATAGATTTATGCAGATGCATTATGGGGACTAACCTCCCTTCTTGGCACAAATAGCAGGTTCCTATGTACATTTGATATAAATCATTATGTTTTAAAGTGGAGACCTGTCTAAGTTTAGATTTAGGTCCCTGATATTAATAGTTAATATAATATCCTCTAAAGTGATGGAGACATGACTGTGTGTGTGTGTGTATGTGTGCTTTTGCTAATGAAGGTATTGAAATTGTCATTAATGTGTGTGATGACTCAATGCTAGGAATTGTGCAATTGTGTTTATGAAAGGCTCATTGCTTTCCATATTTCAGCCTTAAGCAATATAGATGTTTATGTGTTTTCTCATCGACAAGTCCATTTAAAGCAGCTTCCAGAGACTTGACAGACCATTACTAATACGCTGAAGCTGCTAGCCCATGAGGGTCACAGTGACACACTGGACTCCTGCAGCACAATGGTCCAGTTTCAACCACGCACCTTTGATAGGGTACAAGGCTAAAGTACATGGAGATTTATGCTAGAAATATAGACACCAAATATTACATCCATGCATTATAGATTTGATAGGCTATTCATTCAAAGACAGTCAAGAAGGCCTGGCTTTGTGCAGGAGGGCATTTCCAAGTTATTTCACTGTATACACTAGTATCAAGATTTTCCTTCAGTGGAACAATATGACCTTGCCCAAACCATGTTAAAAGAGTACAGAAGTACATAGACTGCAGGGAAAAATAACTGTACAGGCTGTTGGGTGATGCAGTTTTGTGCTTTTTGAATAACCTGTTTCACCTTTTTGAAAAGTAACTGTACAGGCTACATTTTGTTAAGAAGTTGGCAGAAATTTTCACTCAACAAGCATAGGTGAAGCATTTTTGTTAAGTATCAATTGTTTACCCAGTAAGTCATGACAGTGAGACAGAGACTGCATAACCCTGAAACAAGCTCAGTTAGGTGAATACATGTGTTAACAATTACAGCTATCCACTGGTCATGGTTTCTGACATTTCAGTGTCAGTGTTAACTGGACTGTAACACCTGGTTCATGGTCACCGTTGTGGCCCTCACAGACGGCTGTACACTCCACAAGTGACATCACAAGGGTACGTTGTGCTTTGATGTCATTTCCGGTAGCCGGGTGACAAGACATGGGTTTATGATCATTTTGTTCTTCACTGCAATTTCAGTGATATTATCAGTACAAGAGCTCAGCGATTCCCAGACTATACAGAGCATGATGCTGTAACAGCCTGAAGAGATGAGACTTTCTGGAGGAAAAACACAGTTTCTTTGTTTCCTGCTTCAACTTCTACTCCTATACTAGTGCTGAGTTGTTTTTCTGAGTGGCGACACCTATCATTTGGGAGAATACTGCAGCCAGTCCAGCATGCCCTCAAGCGCCAGTATAAATGGTGATGGGGCTGTGGTGACATCACAGTTGGCAAGCAACACAGCCGAAGACCATAAACAAGTCATAATCATTCCCTATTTTTATACCCAAATTTGAGCCGGCACACTGAACTTCTCTGAGAAGTCAGAAATTAATCAGGCATAACATTCAACCACTAAAACAATTTTTTCTGTTCAGGAATGCAAGTAAATAACTGTAATTTGGCATCTTAATATCTTATATCTTAATATCATCTTAAATATGAAAATTGAAAATTGAAAATAATTTTTAAAATTGAAAATTAAATTTGAAAATTCATGGATAACATCAGTAATTATATTTTAGTACTAAAAATATCATTTAGATTAAAGAGCTTGCTCATACTGGTGGATTAACCATTACAGAAATATAAAAAATGATTTTGTAATTACCAATTCTGTAAATTTGGTGGTCTAATAAATTTGTTAAGCACTATATACAGTAGCACACAATTGTTGGAAAGGTCCTTAAACATTTTTCCTCAGTGCTAATGAGACTAAACGGGGTATCCAGGGACAGAGAGAAAGGCAATTCAAGTCAGGTGTTCACTGGCTGCCATTTGTGAATGCATTTTGTAAATTTTATTTGCATTTGTTTTGCATAAAGAGAAAGTTTGTTGAGGAAAGGAGGAAAAATTATGTGAGAACACACACACATACACATAAACACATGCCATAGCATTCATTTTTAGTTGCAACTCACCTTGAAAGCACCGACTGGAGTTGATTCTTTTAGTGTTGCTCCTTGGGTTGTTGCTGTCAACAGAAAAGGAGAGAGGTTGTAGATTACTTCAACATGTTACGTTTTTTTGTCCCTGCTTTGGTATTTTTTAAATCCATTCAATTTGGTGAGAACAGGAGCGCCAGAGATGAAATTTCCCCGCCTCAGTGACCCACTATTGTCAAAAGTCTGTTTATGTCAACATGGTTGAATTGCCAGAACAAATAAATCTACAGTTTGAGATCTACCCAGAATGAATTGGCATTTATTGCCCATCCCCATTTTTTTTTAAACAGGTAGGATGTGTTAACTCACACTTTTTCACTTCGTTTTACACTGTATGGGTTGATCAAGCACCGTGTGGACATTACATGATGCATAAATACCACATCAATAGCTGCTTATGTCCAGTGACAATTACAACAATGTTTTCTTCAGACAAGATACATACGCTCTCAATGGTGATGAAAAGAGACAAAGGGGTTGTAACTAGCTGAAATGCGAGTGCTGCATTTTATGGTTCATTAAGTTCTCACTGACAGTATGCAACATACTTAATTCATACAGTAAGATTTAAAGCCAATTAAGGGCTTTTGAATGTCTTGGGGAAATAAATTCAAAAAGAGTTACTCTTTTTTTCTTTTCTCTGTTGTACCAAAAACTAACAAGCTGATAGTCCCTTGGTCCCTCCCTGACTACTCACACGCCAATTCATTTTTAGTTTTACACATGGCAAAGATAGCAGCAGCGATTCAACATGCAGCAGCAATGTATTAACTGAATCCTGAAGCCTTGATGTTTCCATATTTTTCAATTTATGACAAATCTCCAGTGTCCATTTTAATTTAAAGTTGGATAAATAAAGATATTTTAGTGGAAAGTTGGGGCTTCTTTTTAATTCAGAATAATTATAATGAAGTTTTTCCCTAATTGAGATATTCTGTAAAAGAGCCGTAGAAGAATTGCAGACCAAACACTCGTTGAAGTAATGCTGTTTGTCAACACTGTACAAAAACAGCACGGTCATGAGTTAATTAGAATTTATAATAGTTTTGAGAGACACTAAAATTTTTCCACTTGAGACATGAGCCAGCACTTGACGCCTGCTCTTGACAGAATTAGTAGATGCAGGAGTTGTTTGCGTATGTGTGTCTGGTCAAGTATCACAGGACGTAACCTTTCCTGTTGCATAAGGCACTCGTCTTATGAGCTCCTCTCATGATACTAATTATCCTGCCTTATTGTTCCAGCACTTAGACTGACAATCAGTTTTTGTTCAAGTTCAAGTGTTTATTAAATATAGAGTTAAGGTGCTTGTGTATACATGTAGGCATGTACATGAAGGCACACACATGCACAGCTGCTATCAAACCCCCTGAGAGGTTTCAACTGAACCGGAGGTCATTCTGCAAAACTCCATACTCCCATTCAATCTGTCTCAATGCACACAAATAAACAAGCTGCAAGTAAACTGAACAGTCACAAGGACAGAGAGAAAAAACAACACATATGCAGATGCTTTGTGAGAATAAACTAATAATCTACACTGAAGTTAGAAAGAGGACATTTGTTTTAGCTCAGTGCTGAGCTAAAATGTTTATAGATTTGAAAAAAAAATGAATATGCAGATACATTTCAATTGCAGATAACAAGCTCCAAAACAGAAAATAAATATCAAGGCAGCACACAAAGCATTCTATATTGAGCACATTTGATTTTCTAACACTCTCACCAGAAGCTGGGTAGGCAAACATGTTCAAGGCAGAAAAGTAAAAATGACTTAAAACAAGTCAAAGATGTGAAGACAGGCTCTGATTGTTTTAGAAAAGACTTCTTGTTGCACTTATAAGTCTCACTGAGTGACACCTCACATTTTAGGAGCTGGCAGAGGCAACCAGCTTAAAAGAACAAATGGAAAACAACTAATGTTAACTCAATCATACTCAACTCAAAAACACTAGGATCACATGCAATGACTAGAACCTACAGTAATGTGCAAAAGTCTTGAGCCACCCCCTCATTTCTTCATATTTTGCTTTCAAAGAGCCAGACTTTTTTTTTAATTTTAAAAAGTGGTCTTGAGCAATAGTTCTTCGTGCTTTCTGAAGGTCTTTCAAAGTTTTTCTTTGGACATTGGCTGCTTTTTCACTCATTTTCAGTCCAGTCCTTGTACCTGACCATTTTCAGAGGAATGTTTTTTTTGTTTGTTAAGCCACTTAACACCGACCTATGAATCATTCAAGCATAAAACAGACAACTTGGCAAAAAACAATTTAAAATTGTATCTTTAGCCACTTTGTTACTAGCAGGCTGTTGCAAAAACACATACTACGAAAATGTAAGGACAAGAAAATGCCAAAGATAACACAGTTTGACAGGCATAAAATAGTATTTTTGCACAAACAAGGTGATTCCCAAAGAGCTATTAGCTGAAAACTTGACATATCTCAGCATGGTGTGCAGTGTGTCCTTAAAAAATTTGAGGAAACTGGACAAGTGGAGGACAAAAGAAGACGTGGTAGGCCTAAAAAACTATCTACAGCAGATGAACAGTATCTGAAAGTCATGTCCTTAAGAAATAGGAAAAAAAATCCAGCAAAGACCTGACACAGGATGTGAGAGATGCATCTGACCCTTCAGCTGATCCATCGACTGTTCACTGAAGCCTCATCAGAAATGGTCTCAGTGGAAGGGTGGCTGTCAAGAAGCCATTCTTAAGGATGGGAAACAGGGAGAAAAGGCTGAGGTATGCCAAATTATTGAAGAACTTAACTGAAAATCAGTGGCTACAGGTCTTATGGAGTGATGAATGCAAATTTGAAATTTTTGGTTCAAATCGTCATCAATATGTACGGAGGAGGTCATGAGAGAGGTACAACAGTGAGTGTCTACAACTATCTGTAAAACACAGTGGAGGCTCTGTCATGGTTTGGGGCTGCATGTCAGCCAGTGGTGTTGGAGATCTTGTCAAAATTGATGGAATTATGAATGCAGAGAAGTACAGTCAGATTATCCATCATGCAATACCATCTGCAAAGCATCTGATTGACAACAACTTCATTTTTCAGCATGACAATGATCCCAAACGCACTGCCAGTGCAGTAAAAGCATACTTGGATAGAAAAACACACAATGAAGCACTATCAGTCATGGACTGGCCTTCCCGACTCAACGATATTGAAGCAGAGCAGGGAACAAAAGGCAGCCAACATCCAAAGAAGAGCTTTGGAATGTCCTCCAGGAAGTCTGGAGAACTATTCCTGAAGACTACTCAAAGAAATGACAAGAAAGCTTGTCTAAGAGAGTTCAGGCTGTGTTGAAGAATAAAGGTGGTCATACCAAATATTGACTTTAAAGCTTGTTAGAATTATACAGACTCTGTTTTTGTCTTATATACTGTCTTTTCATTTATGCTGGCTGCACCTATGTCTCATTTTCCGAGCAAAATTCAAAGCAATGAGGAGTGGTTCATGACTTTTGCACAGCACTGTAGCTGATCACACCTTGGCCTAAAGCTGTTTTTTTCCACTGATCACGTGCATTAGTGTCTGATTTTTTTTAAAACAAACTGTGTGACTGAATAACAAGGACCCTTGTCTACAAATAAAGCTTCATTCATAGATACACATTTAATGCAAATGTTTGTTTTCATTTCATGCATTTTCTGCCTGCACCATCAGTAGTTGGGATTTGAATGAAAAATATTGAACTGACCTGGATTACTTCTTGCTAAACCCTTATGCATGTATAATGTTATTGAACAAGCTGTATAAACATTACATAATCTACATAGAATTTGTATCTATCCGTCCCTGAGGGATAGATTCTCTTATTCTGCTCATTTACAGGGTCAGAATTTTATTTTGGGGGTTTATTGGAAAAGGCTCATATGTTTTCAGTTTTAAAGCCAACAACCAAAAACTAACTAAAACTCAAGTTATTTTCCTGAGAACATGCTGTAAATTGCTTTGGCGCGTGTTTCGCTCCGTTTGAGTTCCTGCGTCTTTAAGGCTCCCTCGGGAGAGACCAGCCTGCTCTGATTGGCCGTTGCAGACGGTTGCAGAGGTGCACGGCAGTGGTTTTCAGCAGCACTCGGCATTTGTTTCACTTAAACAGTCTGTGTGTCTGCAGTTTAGAGAAAGTTGTCACCCGCCCCTCGCACACAGATTCCTACAGAGAGATCTCTCCCTTGGATTGGGATTGTGAAAATGCATCACAGAGAAATGTTATTAATCTTCCAGCAATTTATAAAAGGCGTTGTTGAGGTAAAAATGATATACATATATAGCTCTTTAGGGCATTCCTTAGTTAGATAAACAAGTCAAAAGATGTCAGAAGTGCATTGTTAACTTGTGTATGCCGATTAACGAGATTTAAGCAGGTCTCTTGAAAATGATATGTAGGCCTATATGTCTGTATAAGCCCTTTTCAGGGATGCAAGGGTGCAGGCTTGCTTGGCGCTCACTGAGACAGATGTCAGATTACTAGAAAGCAGTGATTCAAACAGCAGTAAAATGTAAAGCGCACGGGCTCCACGACCTTGTCAAGCCACAAAGCCTCTCCTACATCACGCCTACAAGGACAGAGAGAATACCTGACAACTAGACCTGACAAAACGGGGCGTTTCCTAATATTGTTGGACTTGAAGAGCAAGTTGATAGATCACAGAGACCACCGGATTGCCCCCACCATCTGATCCAGTAACGGCAAGTCAACATGAACAGGTAGGAGCCGCTGTGTGCCCTGATCAAATCCAAAAGAGTCTCTTCATAGTGATTGACAAGAACCCTAGACTTTCAGCAGAAAGTGCATTTGTTCTGCTACCTAAGTATAATTTTTAATAAGTAGCTTACTTGTACAGTGTTTTAGTTATTCCATTTTCTGCTTCTTTAATAATAGTCTACTCCACTACATTCATGTAATAGCTAGTTGATCAGTTTACAGTGCAATGCCCAAAGGTTGTGCAAAGATAAACTAGTTGAGCTTTTGGCAAACTACAAAGGTAAATTGTTACTTACACTTAAGTAATAATAATGAAATAATACACAATGACATAAAACCAGTGTAATATATTCAATAAAAATAAATGTGTCAATTCTTTTACCATTTGATACATTTTTGCCTTGGTTAATTCTCTGAATGCTCACTCCCTTATTTGCTTTTTTTTTTTTTTTTTGTTTTAGTTAGT
>VUQI01063751.1:7505-21266 GCA_015106735.1 Paratilapia polleni | reverse complement strand
CAAAAAAAAAAATTTTTTTTTTTTTTTTTTTTATAATTAACTGATAACTTTTCACACAAAAGACCCTCAAATGTCAGTAAAGTTACTTTAGCCAGGCAAAGAACCCCCCCCCCAAAATAATTTAATTAATTAATTAATTAATAAAATGTATATATAAAAAATACACACATACATATACTGTAATTCTTTTCTATTCTTACTGAGCAGTCAAAGCACTTTGAGTTCTTCTAATTAGTTGCATACATGACAACCTTATCATCATTATTATTATATTTTCTTACATATTCAACATTTAGCCTTTAAAAAAAATCTAAAAAATGTCTGTCATAGTTTCCCAGGGCCCATGGTGAACACTTCTAATTACTTGTTTTTAGTCTGACAGCCAAAGAGTTAAATTTTAGTCACATGAAACAAAAAGGCAGCAAATCCTTTACAGAAATTAAAGCGTTTTTTAAAAAAAACAAAAAACATTGTTTTGCTTAAAAATCATTTTTTAAAATCTAAATTATTGTTTACATATTTTGTTAAGTGAAACTGGCTGATTTCTCAAGCCAAAAGTTATATATAAAAAAAAAAAAAAAGAAGTATCCAATTCACCAAACCACTGTTTGTCTGTGAACTCCTACACGATCAGGAGTTGAGCAACCAAACTTGGTACACGGGTACATCTTAGGTCCCTGAAGGTTTTTATCTGTATCACATATGTCACCATGTGTTGCCTAGCAGCCACCTACCAACCTAAAATGACCCATTATTAGCATTTGTGAACCTATAGCACTTTACACAAAAGCATTGTATCATTTTCATTTCCTGACAGTAACATCTCATTTATATCCACAAAACCTGAATATTATGATGCCATCACACTGTCTACAACAATGACATTTATATAGTAGAGCAGGACCTGAGCGTCGCAGGGGACCCACAGAAATGGTTTACTGTGTTTAGGGACTATATCATAAGTTTATCATGGGATAAATAACTCCATAAATGTATGTAAGGCAATGGGATTTGAAGTCATGTGAGTTAATCCAGCCTACAAAATCAACTTTTTTTTTTTTTCCCCCCAGCATGTCATTATATGCATTTTTGTCAGGTGCATGTTGTTGACATGTATAAGATCGTAAGGCATTATGCAACCATGATGAAAGTTACGAAACCCTTTTGAACAAAATCTTACATACCAATTTTTCACTACACACTTAACTGGGGTAGACCTCTTTGTCAGTCATCTGGCTGATGAGTGTAGTAATACATTAATTTTTTTTAGACAGTGGGTGGTTGATGTGGTTCCTTAATCATACATAGATATAAATGCATTTTGCTGTATATAAACGTACAGTTATCTTCTATTTATTTTTATACAATATACAACATCTACGACCCCTTTGTTTTTTACTTCTCTGTGTGATTAAGTATATTGTTGGCCAACAGCATGAACACACCAAACAATACTGCAGCATGGGCCTGTACTAGTAATGCTAAATTTGTTACATAGTGGAAATAAAGTTCTGTATATAACAGATGGGTTTTATAGTCTTTCTGGATTACTTTGGTGGGGCTCTACTAAGGCAGGCTGTATGTGAGCTAAAAGTATTTCCTCAGCTATAAAATTACAAGTTGGACAGTTACTTTCCAGCACAAGGTCCACACACTGGACATTTTTCAGTCTTTGTCATTTCTAGAAAGTAATAAATAAACAGTTAAAGTAGCTGGTAGTCTGCTAGTTTTATTCAATCCTTTTGTCTTTTCTAATTCTTGCGCTTTTCCGTAAACTCTTTGTATTACATGAGAACAGTGAGTCTCATTCATAGTCTGTCATTATTCTCATTCTCAGTTTTATGAAGGGGAGGATCTGAGAACCCTGATTAGTTTCTTTGGACAAAACAAAATGATACAGTCATCATTAAGGAGCTGTGTGTAGGTGGAGTAAATACAGTCTGCATGGGTACTGTACATCAGTCAGTGGTTCCCCTGTGGAGGGTAGACCTGAAGGCACCATGGAGCTATTACAATATCAGATGGCACTGCATACTGGTGACACAATGGCTGGCACATGTTTTTTTGGGATGATATGTTGCCAAAAAAGTTCTCAGAAGTTTTATTTTTAATTATCATTAAAAATGTGTCTACAAGTTTGAGATTTAAAGTGAAAGAGAAATGGTTACTCCTAAGGAGTGACCATTTCTTGTTTCTTTCTCCGTCCTCTCACTGTCGCATACAGTATTTTGGCTTCAGCCTAAAAGGCCTCCTTGCCTAATTGCATATTGAGTGGGATCACTTTACCTCCGTGCCTTGCACTTCAGCCTCCACACTGTTCATGTCACCGGCAGCATCACTGTAACAATCTCCATTTTGCAAAGCGGCAGGGTCAATTTCCAGCCTTCTCTTGCATCCTGTTCTGCAATTTAATTGGTAATGCGTCTCCTGTTTCTCCTGCTCTGGCTTTCCTTTCCACGCCACCCCTCCTCGTCTGGGTACCGTCTTACTCCTCCTGCTTAAATCTTTCCCTTTGCTTTAACATCAAGTTTCCCCTCCTGCCCCTGCTGCCTTTATCAGCTCTGTGAAAAGAATAAGCTCAGTGTCGCCTGAGGTGGTGGAGTTGTGTTGGTGTGAAGTCTAATCGGTGACAGTGATGAAGGTCCCTCCTGACAGGAGAACAAAAGCGGTGGGGTGTTTGAGTCACTTGTGAACTGTGTAGACCGTTATTCAATTCCTGCTTAAGTATTAATAAGGCTTTACGCGCCCGGGGGAGGTCGTGAGATGCAAGTGCATGCTTGTGTATCTTGCATGTGTATGCATGTGTCTCTGAGTGCAGGAGCTAATTTGTGGGCTGCTCATTTTTCTTGTGATGATCATGAAAGGGGAGGCCGGTAAAGACTTTGGTAACTGAGGACCAGCTTATGTAATTGGAGTAATAAGGAACCTCAGAGGAAAGCAGGATGCAATGAATGCTTTTAAAAAGGTTTGGGCAGGTGGTGGAGAGGCTCTGCAGCAAAAAGTCCCACACGGGAAGGATGGTGAGTTTGAATTATCTTAGTTGTTTTGTTTTGTTATTTTGGATACTTAGTTTGACTTTATTCATTCTCAGTGTCCTTAGATAATTTCTTGAATCAATCACTTATTTGGCAAAACTTTAAACAGTTTTCACCTCATTAGATACAATTTGAAGATCTCATTTAACCTTTTTGCAAAACTCTGAGCACATTCTCTGTCACCAAAGCACAGTTTTGCACAGTGATGCATAATGATAGATACAGCAGTGATGTCTTTTCTTTTAAACACAGCAAATCAATATTGTTCACCCTTGTTACTTATGATGCCATTTAAACTAATATATGCCAGTTCAGATCAGAGTGCACAGCCAGCGAGGGCGAGCTGAAGGGTGATACTCACAATAGATGGAAATAATCTGAGAGGAACAAGAACGGTAATTTCAGACTAAATTTGAGCAACTACGATGGAGCACCCACAGAAAAGAAATGGAACAAACTTGTAGTGTCTTGTAGAATAGGTGTCTCCTTTCTCTTATGTTGGATGAGAAAAATGTGAAACTGTCCACTTTCATAATGAGGTTACAGTATGAGACATAAGTCTTATGAGATCTGCAGTACATATAAAACAAACACACACAGATGTTTTCTTCTATTTTTCTTATGTGAATGTGGGACAAAGTGAACAACTCAATATTGAATCTTTCCTGTATATACAAATGTTTTGGTACAGGACTTTATGAAGGCTGGGGAGGCTCCGTGTCTGTTTTTACATCATATTTTTGTAATTTGTAGCTCATTTGGCCGAAGAACCGGAACTTTTCCATTTTCACAAGAATGGCTGCTCCTGCTAGATTATTGGTCAGAGTTTAGTGAAACTTGCACACAATGATCACCTCGCGGGTCTTCACCCAAATTGTGCCCAAGGTCACTTTTGTTATTTTACGGCCAATAAGCTGGGAACTCTGATGAACCGTGAGCCGGATGAGCTGCTGCAGTAAATCATTGACGTTCCGGTCGTAGAATTGCAAGGAAAACATTTCCTAAACACATACACTTTTTTTACTTGGTGTGTCCATGATCTGACGACCCTGTGCGGTTTTGAGTGCAGAAAAAACAGTTTTGACGTATTCGTGAGGTTTTGCTAGAGGTTTTGTGAATGTAGTTTGGAAATTGGGTTTTGTGTTTAGAGTTTTGACACACAAGGTTTCAAGAAATGTGTCTTAACAGTTGTGGGAAAACTGCAGTGTATCTGCTTCTTTACATAATGGTTTGATCATTAGTTTAGTGAGAGCTATTGTGCCTGTTTTGGTTTTAAAAGAAATGCAGGAGTAATTATGAGTGCTCATTAGTAAAGACAAAAAGGAGAGCTGTTGGTCATTTACAAACATTTCTTTGACTTTTCAGAATATTGTAATCGTCGTAGTCCAGTGTATTTTTATTTATATGAGCATAATAATAATATCTTCTATAAACTATGACCAAGTTATTGGTAACATTTGCAGGATAAACGGTAATTAATGACTATTTCTAAATGATTCAATTCTGCTTTCTGCACTGCAGTTTTTAGGGGCTGACTGATAAGCTAAACCTGCAGCAGCAATCCATAAATCTGGAATCAGGAAATATTTTTGTATTTTAAGGATTCTTTGGGTTGGTTTTTCCTGTCTTTGATAGTCAGACAGTGAAGATACAGACAGAAGGCTAAAATGTGCCAAACTGTTGCTGACCGGAATGAAAGCCAGACATTTCCTGCTGCATTTAAAGTATCTTCCTCCATCCAGCCAGCATAGACTTCATCAGTTATGTTCTGCCTCTGTATTCAGAAGCTTTGTGTCACCTCTTTTCTTTCCTGCATCAAGTCATCGCCACAATCTCGAGAGCACATGAGCACACACGCTGTCCCAAAATGATGATGATGATGCTGCTGCGCTGAGAAAGGAGAAGAAACATTTCTTAAGAAGAATCGGCCTCCCTTCATCCTCGCTGCCCACATGGACCAGGCGTCTCACCCTGCGCCGCAGCTCGAGGTGGACGTGGACCTGGGGTTTGCTCTCTTCTTCCTCTTCCTGCTGTGTTTCTTCCTTCTGGTGACGGTGGTGCGGTGCGCCCAGACTGTTGTGGATCCTTATGGCTCGATCTCCACCTCCACCTACCAGGAGGAGCAGATCACCTGAAAGAGGGAGGAGAGTGAAATCTGGCAGACTGTTACTACTGACCTTGTTTCAAGCATTAACACGAAGATCTATAAGAGAGACATTGTATATAAACGCAGCTACACACACAGGGTACAGTAAGTTACAATAAATTAAACGAGTAAAACAGATCAAATACTGGGCATGGAATCACTAGTTCAGAAGCTCTTATTGAATATGTTTCTCTCAAGAGTTAAGAATCATCCTTCAAGGAATGGTTTTAATACTTTCACAGGATCTTAAGGTAACAGAGAAAAGCATTTCTCATGAAATTAGCGATTAAAAAATTACGTTTCTGTACAATAAACAGATGTAGCCTCTGAGTTTGTGCTCACTAACAATCAGAAATTATTAACTTTGCCTTACGATCCAGATCCACAGTTCTTCCTCCAACAGTGCTGTGGCCTCGGAGAACAGTCTGGATGCTGCAAAGTGATCGTGTGGACATGAAGCTGCTCAGAAATAAAGCACAGAAATATTACAGATACAGGGACAGGACTAAGGTTTTTACAGATGGGTCAAATGATCCACAAACGGACGGAAGTTAGAAGAAAAACATCAGATTATTCACAGCCCAAAATTTTGCACTCAGATCAGAGTTCTTATAGTTTTGTCATTTTTAAATTGTTTTTCATTTTATTTTGTTTGGAGTTTTTGTTTTCAATTCAGTTTAGTTTTAGTTGGTTTCCAGAGTGGGTTTGCTTTGCTGTTTTGTTTTGGTTCAGTTTTTGAATAATTTTGACATAAATATCTCAAATATTTCATTACATTACAACCACAACACAATCCCCCAAAGTCTAGTTATTTTTATTTTGGTTACCTAAAGGTGGCACCTAGTTTTAATTTTTAGCTTAGTTTTTGTTAACTGTAATAACTTTTTTTTTAATGTAGTGTCTATGCTCTCAAATCTATTTTTCATTGCAAACCTGTTTTGTTTATTTATGCCTGTGCAATAAAAACAAAACACAACTCTACAGAAAACCTCCTTGGAGACATGAATATACAGGCACTGAATTAAATATCTGAAGGAAAAAGGGTTAAGACAAATCCGTTAAGGGACCAAATCGATATTTAATTCAGCACGACTGGTCTAAATGTGCATTTTGTACACTGGCGCCTTCTTTTTTTTTCTTTTGTTTGAAGCCCTATCTCCTCTTAGAAGCAGCAGCGGTCTCTGCTGAAGAAAAGAAAAGCTTACAGCACCTGGTATTCCCAGGCGGTCTCCCATCCAAGTACTAATCAGGCCCGACCCTGCTTAGCTTCCGAGATCGGACGAGATCGGGCGTGTTCAGGGTGGTATGGCCGTAAGCGAATAGCGTAGCTGCAAAAAAACTATTTATTGATTTAAACTGTAATATGCGTTCACTTTGAATTCTGACTGGTTTTATTCATATATCAAATCAGTTAAAAAGAACAAAACAATATGTAACACAGTATTTTATTTTTGGTTTGTGGTTTAAGTCTGGTAATCTGCTGTTACACACTCCAGTCCGGTAGGAGGCGGTAACGTGCACCTACAAGCTGGGTAGCCTACCACTAACTGTAATAAAAGAATTGTAACGGAGCCGCTTTAAGAGAGCCGCTCCATTTCCTCTTAATTCCATTGTACAGAAACTGGCTGCAATTCAGCTACGGGCGCAGTAGAGGGCGCTCGCTCAATAAATAAGAGCGAAAGGAACTGCTTCTTGACAAAAACAGTATCTCACATATTATTTAAGTTATCGCAAATACAGTATACGAATTGAAATAAAACGAAAATCTTCTGTAGTTTTCTTATAAGGAAGTCGAATTTGCCCAAAAAGCGCTAGCATTCTGCCAATGCATGCTAATTGGTCTGTTAAGGACTTGCGACTGGACATCCCCTTGATGGGACCCGTTTACGAAGCATAACTAGACCTTAGAAGCGCAGTTAAACTACAACAGAAGCTTCCATGTACTTATAAGAAGCGGCTGGCTGTGGTGGTTGTATGTCACAGATATCAGGAGGCTGCTAGAAGAAGCCTGAAATCAAAATGGCGAAATGGCGAGCGCCCCCTATGAAACCGTAAATAGAGAGAATGTTAGTCCTCTGATCTAAAAACAATAACAGGGAGAAGACGTTGGCGGCAGCACTTAGCAGTTTCATTTTTTTGCCAACCGCCTTTGAACATCGAGAAGAAGAGAGAAAACAACAAGTCTGTTAAGATGGTGGAAATAGCTGAACGCTAACTTTGAACAACACACATATTTAGCAGGGAAAAAAATCCGGTACCACTGTATTTGCATACAGTTTTGATGCAAACTCCAAACCCCTGTTAAACCGCGTTTCTAAACCTGTGGTTTCAGTGCTACCTACTGTGTAGGCTAGCGATGCAAGCCTGATATCTAGCTTCAGCTGCGGCCCTAACGTTAGCCATAACAGCAGCGGAATAGTTTGTCCTGATAATCAAGACACAACAACAGGTAAGTGGGTGAATTATTTAACAACACGCAGCTTTGTGTCTGTGTTAAAGGAGTTAAAGCACCCACTTTAACTCCTGCAGTCAGGCAGCTTGTTTGCAGATAGGAAACGTGTCTAAACACAGTTTAGGTTTATTGTGTGTTCCCTCTCAATAGCTCTATTAAAGCTTCTTAATGTAAGTAGTAAGGTGAAGTGGTGTAGTGCTTTAGCTTGCATTGAACATAAACGTAGCACAAAAAGTAAGGAAATTTGTGTTTGGTCGATTATTTCTGTGTTGTAACAATGCTTCTTGGCAATAAGTCTTAGGCGGTTGGAAAGCCTGTTTATTTCCCTTTAAATGGTGCCACATATGTGGATTGCGTCCATGAAGAACTTGCCAAATCTTCTCTGCCAATGCCAAACAGCTTATTCTGCTATTGACTCTTGTTTTGAGCTTCTGGTACCCCAGGTGCTGACAATCAGGTGCCTGATTCGCGCCTGATTAGCAGGACCTGTGAGAATGCACCCTGCTACAGCGGTCAGTTGGTTTCTGCTCCAAGCATATCACATTTGACTGATCTGGATAGGGCCCGTGCCATAGGGCAACTTCAAGCTGGTGACCAGCATGAGGAGGAGGTGCCAGGCTGTTGTGGCTGTGTATGGTTCTTCCACATGCTACTGAGGCCCCTGTTTGTTAAATGAATAAATTGTTGAATTGCCAACATGTCTTGTTTCTTCAAACTTCAATCATCCAATCCAGTGAACGACACCAAACAAGAGTCAATAGCAGAATAAGCTGTTTGGCATTGGCAGAGAAGATTTGGCAAGTTCTTCATGGGTGCAACCCACATACTCAACTCTGCTGCTCAACCCACAAATGCATTTTCCTTACAAATGTGGCACCATTTAAAGGGAAATAAACAGGCTTTCTAACTGTATGAGATTTATTGCCAAGAAGCATTGTTACAACAAAGAAATAATTGACCAAACACAAATGTCCTTACATTTTG
This sequence comes from Paratilapia polleni, assembly GCA_015106735.1. NCBI lineage: Eukaryota > Metazoa > Chordata > Actinopteri > Cichliformes > Cichlidae > Paratilapia > Paratilapia polleni. The sequence continues at coordinate 12,649 of VUQI01063751.1, read as the reverse complement.
TGCTAAGTTTATAAGCATAAACAGCACTTAGTAGGTAGGTAGGGGTGCTGGGAAGGAACAGCTGTTACTTGCATGTTTATAAATATCAGTAGCTCTTTAAACAGCTTTCACTAGAGTCCCACAGGACTCAGACAACAACACAGACAGAGCAAACCACAGTTTTTGACTAACTGTCAGAGCTTCAGTACAGTAATGTCAGAGGTTTTCTTGTTTGTTGCAAATAACCGTTTTACTTAGAGGTGCCACAATATACCATGATGATCTTGATATTTGAAAATTAAACAGTTACAGAAGTATACAGGCATGTGCAAAAGGCAGTTTTCACAGGACCCTATGTAGTACATGATTGAATAGCACTTTAAGCAGCAAGAACTTGAAGTAATTGTTTCCTGTATGACTTTATCAGTCTGTCACATTGTTGTGGAGGAATTTTGGTCCACTCTTCTTTACAGTGTTGCTTCAGTTCATTGAGGTTTGTGGGTATTTGTTTATACACTGCTCTCTTAAGGACCCACCACAGCATTTCAATCTAGACTTTGACTGGGCCATTGCAACTCCTTGATTCTTTTCTTTTTCAGCCATTCTGTTGTAAATTTTCTGCTGTGCTTGGGATCATTGTCCTGATGCATGACCCTATTTTGGCCAGTTTTGGATAGATGGCCTCACATTTGACTCTAGAATACTTTCATATACAGAGGAGTTCATGGTTGTGTCAGTGACTGCAAGGTGCCCACTTCCTGTGGCTGCAAAACAAGCCCAAATCATCACACCTCCACCACTGTGCTGACAGTTGGTATGAGGTGTTTGTGCTGATATGCAGTGTTTGGTTTTCTGTGCATTATGACCGAACATCTCGTCTTGGTCTCGTCTGTCCAAAGGACATTGTTCCACAAGTCTTGTGGTTTGTTCAGATGCAAATTTGCAAACCTAACCCATGCTGCCATGTTCTTTGTAGGGAGAAGAGGCTTTCTCCTGGCAACCCTTTCAAACAAGCCATACTTGTTCAGTCTTTTTCTAATTGTACTGTCATCAACTTTAACATTTAACATGCTAACTGAGCCCTGTAGAGTCTGAGATGTAGCTCTTGGGTTTTTTGCAATTTCTCTGAACGTAGCACGGTCTGACCTTGGGGTGAATTTGCTGGAACGTCCACTCCTGGGAAGAATGCGGTGTTGTGTTAACACACACCTGAATGCTCCAGACCAGCAAACTACCAAAACATCTGCTTTTACAGAGGTGCTCACACTTGCTATTTTTTTTTTTTTTTAAACATTGTTCTTCAAAGTCTTGGCAATCAGGCAATGAAAATGATCATTCTAACTGACATGCATCAAAAACTATTCACATTTTTCCAAAAAAAACTCCCTTTTGCTTGTCTTCAAAATGTAGAGTTAGAGTTAAGCCTTGATTATACTCTTTTGTGGACACGGACAGCTGGAGTCACAATGGCCGTGTAATCATTCCTGTTATACTTCTTTGAAGTCTGCCGCTTGGGGCGCACGAACAGTTGGTGCATTGTAAAGTATAGTCTCTGCGACAAGTCTGCGTGGTCACGAGAAATTGGCAGGCACGCATACGTCCGTACGGACCTTCATGCTCACTGTCTGGTGACTAAATTTACATCATTCTGACCCAAGTGGACCTTAGTGGACCCTAGCGAGCTTGTGGATGTGGAAAGTATAATCAAGGCCTTAGAGTTTAAGGCTAAGGTTGGGGTTATCACAGATGATGAGTCAGACCTCAGAGGGTTAAAAAGCCTGTTTTTTTTCCCCCCTGGGAATTATACTTGAGCCACCATCTTTACTTTTGTAGGATTTCCATAGATTGCAGTTCAGTGCCGTGTCTCCTCCTTAAATAACGTCTCTGCTCCAGTCCACCCACCACATCTGCTACACATCATGCTAAACCACTGACTCACAGAAAAAACTGCTATAACAAAAGATGAATTTCATTGACAGCATTTTTATTTTCTTTTGATATTGAACTGCAGTTGTTATCGGGATTAGTTTGAGCCATGATGAAAGTCTGATATGGTGGCGACCCCAATTTCACTGATGCTTTTCTCTTTACAGAAAATATGTCCACATGTGAGTCCATTCACTCCACGAATGAAACTCCCAGCAATATTACACAATGGGAAAACGGCTCGGACTCTCTTAATCTAATAAAAAAAGCAGTGGTGGTTTTGACCAGACTGCCTGATTATAAGATCAGCGCTCTGCGACCACCAACGCCTCCGCAGTTCTACAGCGAAGATGAATTCCCCAGCAGCTCCGATTCTGATATGCAGTGGGAACCAGAGGACGATTCCAGTGATTCAGATTTTTCAGTCTCAAACAATAATCAAAAACCTGCAAAAAACACCAACAGTGACACAACAAGAAAACCTTCCTTACCAACCAGCAGTAACAACAGTAACAGTAAGGCCACAAACACCACCGTGTGAGCACTGCTACCATTAACGGTTAAAACTCTTGAATAACTTTAAAATTCCACTTTTTGTTTTTGCCCTCACAGAAATAAACCCTGCTGTTAGGATCTCACCAGCTTCTGCCCATTGCTCTAATGAAGCCACGAGCGTCCGCCCTAACTTGCCACAGGAAGAAGTCAAAGTGGACATGATGGTCTTGGCCAGGAAGAAACACATGAAGTGGCAACGGGGGAAAATAGTGGAGATAATCACAAAGGGTAAGAGAAAATACTGCTGGATAAACCACTAAGAGAAATGTTTGAAAAAGGTCACATGGGGTTTACAGGAATTTATTATTATTATTATTTTTTTTTTTTATTATCCTTTAAATATTTTAGTCATTTTCAAATGAGAGTGTTTGCAGCTTTTCTCTGTAAATTTGTATAAAAGATATCTTTAAGTTTTGGGCTCTGGTCCTGCAGAAAATTAAATTTAAAGATGTAATCCTAGTGTGGGGGGAGATTTTGAACTATTTCCTGATTTTGTAGCTGACAGTGGGTGAGAGGCATGATACATCCTGGGCACCAGTCAGTTGTGGGGCTAACCCAGACATGGGATATGTACCTGTTACATTAAAGTTTCTCACTCCTTCTGTTGGACATCCTTAGGATAGTGATAGAGTCACAGTGCATGCACAAGACTTTTTGCATTTGTGACAAGGATTGTCAGCATCGACCTCAGTGAAGTTTAAGCACACTTTAAAATGTGTAGTTCGCCGCCATTTTCACTAAGAGCTGTGTGCGTGTGTGCATCAGTACAGTTTATTAGCTCATCTGGCTGAAGCACCGATTAGCTTATGCAATGGCAAGGCGTCCATCTGTCCCTTTACAATTCACAAGAATCGCTACTCTTACTATTGGTCAGATTTTAGTGAAACGCAATTCATTTGTCCTGGATATGACTGTTTGCGAGCCTCCTTGACTTCTCAGCGGATTTTAATTCTCATTAGTTTGTACAATACAGCCGACCAATGACAAGCAAACTTATCACTTTTCTGTTTGTACCTCACACATTACAATAACCTGTGAACTGTGAAGGATTGTGAGCTGGATGAGCTACTTGCATCATTGACGTTCTGGCTTATTTATAAAGCACAGATAAACACAACAGACGTTGACCAAAGTGCTGCACTGAAAGCAAATAATACAATTTAAACCCTTGAAATAAATTAAAAATGACGAAAGAAAAAGAAAAATTGTAAACTTCAAAAAAGAAACCACTAAAAAAGAACTTAGAAAAAGGGATTTCCAAACAATAGAGAAACTAAATTAAAAGCAGTTAATACTGTTGGTGTAAAATGCAGTCGTAAATTGGACCTGAACCCTGTGTGTGTGCCCGCCTGTGCACACGTAGCAGCTGCCTCTCGTGCACAGGCTTCAAAATGGATTATTTATTTTATTGTAAATTAGAAAGAGAGTAGATTCGCAACGAGACCTATTAAGATTGTTGTCTAGTTTTATGGAAAAGTGTCTGGGGTGCTCATTCAGGCATGAAGCTGATGCTTTTCGATGCCGTTTCCATTATTGGAAAGAAGTGTGTGTATGAAAGGTGGCAGACAGTCAATCATTCACACTCAAATCCACACTTAAGGCCAATTTAAAATCACTAGTTATCCATACATGCATGTCTGTGGGCTGTGGGAGGAAGCCGCGCCACCACCAAACAGAAAGGCCCCAATAAGCAGCAGGTTCAAACCAGAATCATATTGCTTTGTGGTGACGAGGCTAACTGCTGCACCACCATGCTGAGCCCTGATAACTGATTCATGAATTTAAAAAAATGGATTAATCAGCAACAGTTGCCGTGTTTCTAACAATTTGTAGCTTGTATTTATAAACAAAAATGCAGGTGTCACATATTCCTCACATGGAGCTAAAACAGTGTAAATGTAGTGTGAATTCACTCTTCTCACTTTTAAATTTGAGATGTGATTAAGCAAAAAAAAAAAAACATAAGGTAAATGACTGATAATAAATGAATGGGGATTTGACCAGTTTTATTCACAGATGTACTTTTTCTTTGCAGAAGATGGACGGTTAAAGTACAAAGTGAGTTTTGAAGAAAAGGGGAAGATTCTTGTATCTGGACACCACATTGCCTTTGACACCACACCGAAGGTGGAGCACCTTTATGTCGGTGCTCGCGTGGTGGTTCAGTGCCAGGATAACAAGTTCCGGTTCCGGCCTGGTGTTTTAGCCGAGCTCCCCAGCAGAAAGAACCACTTCAGGTGTGTGCTTGAGTGTTTGTACCTCTATGAACAAACACAGTCATTGGCTTTTTCAGAAGAAATGAATACCTCACAAATTACTACAGAAAATCCAAATGGCTGCACGTTTGATTTGATGCAAACACATTTTCATTTTCCAGGTTCTTGGTCTTTATGGATGATCACACGCCGGTCTATGTTGGTTTACCTTTTTTTCACCTGGTGTGCAGACCACGTAAGTTAAGCAGGACCTTTATTTGAAACAGGCTTTGATTAGACAGAAATTTCTTTAATTTTTTTCTTGTTTTTCTTTTTTTTTTCTTTCTTTTTATGAATTAAAAATTTTTTTTTTTTTAAAGTATATAAAAAAAAAAAAAAAAATAATTATTTTTTTAAAAAAAAAAAAAAAAAAAAAAAAGGTGACACTGTGTTTTATTTTAATTATTTTTATTTAATTATAATGTAATT
>VUQI01063749.1:0-14245 GCA_015106735.1 Paratilapia polleni | reverse complement strand
GGAAGCAGAAAGACTTTAAAATAGATCAGTTATTCTTAATTAATATTTAATTATTTCCCCCGGAACAAAGTGGGAAGCAAATAGCAATAAAAAGATATCAAAAAAACTAAATAAATATTATTGTCAGCCTAGAATTTCACAACTGGTGCATCTCTACTAATCAAGAAAAATATTAACAGTCAGATATTTGAAAGAAGTCAAGATCTGGTTGCTGTACATCAAACCTTTTCTAAAAGAAAACCAAACCTGCACTCAAGAGTTAACATAATCACTAAAAACTAGATAGGTATGGATGGTTACTGACCCTGTTGACTGATATTGGCAAAATAGCGGGCGATAAATGGTGAAAGATCTTAAAACAGGTGAGTTATCTTTTATGAACAGAATTTTGTTTGACCCCTTCAATTACAGTGGGAAATAAAAACTAAAAAGAAAACTGAATACTGCTCGTAGCCCAGAACCTCTTCTCGTAACAGTCTAAATTTGTAGCTTCTTCAAAGCAAATAAAATTGACTGATACAGGTGTATGTCCATACCAATGGTAGGAATGGTGGTGACTATCTCTCCGAGCTTGAGTTTATATAGGATAGTTGTTTTTCCAGCCGCATCAAGCCCGACCATTAGAATCCTCATCTCTTTTTTGCCAAACAGGCCTTTGAATAAGCTTGCAAATACATTCCCCATGGTGACGAAGCTGTGAAAGCAGAGAGGGAGACAGGGTTAAAACAGTGTAATGTCTTCTGTTGTTCAGTTTCAGTGCAGTATGGTGAGAGGAAGTGGCTATGGGAAAAATGTATCATTGAGAAAATAGCTGACATCTGGACAAGTATATTATATTTTTAAAGTTATCCAGTTCATAACAGCACAACTGCATTAGAACAGGTCGATGACAGCTGTATATTTGGTCGAATAAATGAGGCACAATGAGTGGAACATAGAGGAACACAGGTTAAATGTTTACACAAGCTAATGACTGAGGCTTTCATTTATGGCTCCAATTATCAGCCTGTTCTAACCGTCCACATCAACTATTAACTTCTACCCGACAGACCTGTTAAAACTTCCTTCGTGTCATTTATTTAGCAGCAGAAAAATCGTGTATCCGAAGGCTACGCTGTACAGCCGCGGATAAACCGCACAGCTAACTGATGAGCAGATAAAAGAGGCCTGTTCCAGCTGGAAAACTCTGCATTAGCAGTAGGAATGTTTCTGTACCAGTGAGCCGTCACAAGACGTTAGCTCGACCTTAGCTAATGGCTAAAATAACATTCAAGTTCATATCAGTGTGGGTTAAAAGTTCAAGCGCCCTGTCGTGTGAATACTTGGTTATTTGTGAAAAGTCAAAGTTTCTGGTGTCTCCAGCTGGTTAGAAGCACTCGAGGCAGGATACTGTTAGCCTCAGTAAGGGCGGATGCTTCGCCTAGATAGCTTTGCTAATGCTAGCTGGCAACTAGCAGGCGACACAGTTCGTTAACGGTCTAAAGAGCACCGTCGGTTATAACACACATTATTAACACATCTAAGAATGACATGATGGGAATACCGGAGGGAAGCTGAAGCCCGGGTTATTCGGTGTGACCGGTAAAGGAACTGCCATACAGGAGCTCGCTAAGCTAGCAGCCGTTAGCTAAATGCCGCGTCACAGTTAAGAAAGAACCCCGTGACGTCATCTTTAACCGAAAATAAATCGAGCCGCTCGTACCGCGCGACAACCGCCGCACAAACAATGACATTACAGGCGAAAAAGTAGTGAGTTTGCGTGGATTATTACCTTTAAAACGACAGCTTCTCGATCTTTCCGTTATCTTTCACTGTCACTCCAAAATGGCGTCTTGCGCAACCAGGGAGACACCGGCGTACGGGCACTTCCCACTATCACGCCGGGTCCAATCGCAGCACGCATGGTGTAACCGATAACCCGCCTAGTTAACCGTGCGGTCCAATCACCGCGTCAGCAGAGCTCTATGAGCACAGTGCACAAAATGTCGAGGAAGTGAGCCGTACACAAGTTTATTCAAGTTTCAGACACTAAGAAGTGGGGCCTGAGAGGTTTTTTTTTTCTAGTAACGATGGCGGAGGATTGTGGCTCTAATGCAGCTGGAACGGCACCTATTTATCAGCTACATCCCTGTACCCGAGGGTCAGAGGTCACAAGTGACCATTAATACTTACAAAATAAGATACAAAAAGACTGAAAAGAGACTTGAAACCACAACACAGATGTGCAAATGTGCGAACAGAGAGGAAGAAACAATCACAAAGATGTAAAACAACCAGGCAGAATGGCCATCAGAGACACAAATCAACTACAGATAATGAAAAATGACTACAAGGAAACAAAATGGCTGCAAAACAGACAAGTTATTACAATAAATTAATGTTGAAGTGACACTAATGACCACAAAGAGACACAAAAAAGCATGCAGAAATTTTATTTTTTTATTGAGTTTAATCAAACTGCTGACACAAAAATGGTAGTATAAGTCCATCATAAGATTAGTGGAAGGCTGCACTTTTTTATTAATGTTTATTATTACGTCTTTAGCAGTCAAAAATACAAAAATATTTAGTTTACTACCATAAAAAATAATCAGATAATTTACAAAATAAATTTCATGTTGTATTTATTATGACTTAAAATTAGCAAGTATGCTCATAAACGCATCAGGAAAGTTTCAAAGAGGTCATAGGCGAAGAAGGCCAAGGGCTGTTTTCCCATAAACCTCTATACAACTGGAAGTGTTTTTGCAAACCACCACTGCTGATCATTAGAAAGAATGCAGATTTAAGGCACTTCTACATTAGCTTCACTTTTCAGACCCGGAAGCTACGTCCATTTTTTATATACAGTCGGAGTGACCTGTAAGTGAAGAATTCAGGTTGAATTTTCCACAGAAATCCCAAGAACCTGAGGGCTATGCTTGTTCATGAGCGCCTTGCCTTCACAGCATCAACACTGAGCAACACCAGCTAAGAAATGGAGTCCACTAATCGCTAATCTCAACAAAAGACGAGCTCCTAGCACAGCATAGACTCAAAAACTCCATACAAGGACAAAAAAGAAAAACTGATTTGTCTTTAGATAGTATTTTGCTATTGACACATAGTGAGGAAGGAAGCTAAGGTTAGCCAGCTAGCTGCTATGTCTTTTATACAGTCATTGGTGTCATGCACTAGCATGTAAACTAACGTTTGCTAACATTAGCCAGAAGAAAGCCCTTTATGTCTAATAAACAGGACTGTGACCATCAGTGGACTATGGTGAACATCAGCGGGACTTTTGAGTAATTGTTTCGTTTCCAACCCAAAGCTGTCTTTCTCTTGGCTAATGTTAGCCATCGCCACTTAACAGCCGTGGGTGCCATTAATAGCAATGGTTTTCTGAGGTTTCTAAGATCCCTAAACACAAAGGTCTCAAATTGCCGCTTGAAAGCTTTCTTCACTCTAGTAATAAAACTTTGGTGGAAGAATATTAAAGTTTAAAATATGAAGAGTATAGCATGTACAGTTCTTATTTGTTATTTTGAATGCCCCAGTTTCCTAAAACCTCCCTGACATGAATCTCTCTTCAGCGGTAGCCTTAGTCCAGCTGAATCTTTTCAAATACAAATAACTCATAATATTTCATGCCTAGAGTAAAAACTTTTCATACACCCTTCAGAGCACATGGTCACATGTAAAATACTGTTTCACATGTGTAACATGAACAGTCTTTATGGGGCTGGGCCTCTTTATTAGTGCTGTAAATGTTTACAATGTGCTGTAGGTATAGTCCTGATGTTTGTCAAATAATATTCCTGCTACATGTGAAACTAATATGAGGCGGAAAATTAATGAAGAAGGCAGCGACTGGAAAATGAGCTTTATTAAGATATAAAATGTCAGTTTCATTCAAGTACTAAGATCTTCAGCTATATTGTGGAAAATGTACATTATTTTAAACGGGTGACATGACAAACTCTAACTTCCACACCAGAAAGTAAACAGAGATACTGAGAACTGAATTTTTGCCCCTAATGGTGCATAAAAGGAAAAAAAGCTGGAGAATTGATGCAGGGAAATGAATTTATCAGACAAAGTGCTGTATATAGATGTCATCATCCATTACATTACCCATACAGTTTTTATTCAAGCACGCTTACAACCTTCTACGTACGCTATTTGCATACTTTTTTAAAACATACAGAAACTGTTTAACCCAAATATCGACATTTTAAGATTTTGTTATACACTCAAGGAGCACTTTATTAGGAACACCTGGACACCTGTTCCTTCCTGCAATTATCCAATCGGTCAATCGTGTAGCACCAGTGCAGCAGAAAGCTTAATTTATGTGTTGAATGCCCACCATAGTGGGCGACATTGCTTTTTGTATTTATTTTCATGTCAATGCATTGCTCTGCAATCAGAAGTTAAACGGAGTTGATCTAGTCAGGGCTGGACTCGGTTATCTTTTGTGGTCAATCCGGATCTAGATCCAAGAAAGTTTGGAAGGATTCTTTACCATTGCCATTGAGAGACTTCGTGTTGAAGTCCTCAAGAAAGAAAATCACAAACTGGTCCAGTTCAGTAGACCCAATTCACGCTTAGTGTGGAGGGAATTTTCAGGCTTTACGGAGCTGCAGAGGTATGCAGTCTCAGACTGCTCCTGTTAATAATGTAATCCACTGAATCAAAAAACATGTCATCTAATCTAATCACAGAATGTTGAGCTCCACAAATATAGCCCAGGTGGCCTAAATATAGCAAGGACTGATCTATCTCCATGGAAATGGTAGGTCAGAGTCAAAAGCATGAATCCATGAGTGTGATAGTGTAGGGAATGTTTTCTTGGTGCTCTGTGCACTGCCATATTACCAACAATCATAGTTTGAACACCACTGCTTATGCTTAATGGCCATGGTTAGTCATCTTCTAATGGCTACTTCCATTATGACAATGTCATAAAGCAGAAGTCTTCTTAAAGCTGATTATATAAACCTGAAAGTGAACCCTAGTCAGCAGATATGAATCTTGTAGAACACTTCTGAGATGTGGTAAAACAGGAAATAAACCAAGGCTATCTAAAAGCAAAAGGAAGGCTCTACCTGAACTCAATACAGTGTTCCCAATAAAGTGCTTGGTTAGTCTTTCTTTACCTGTGTTTAAGCTTTTTTGCCCACTTCTTCTGTCACAATACATGTTCCTGTACATTGGTTTTGTTGAGTTATGTGTAAAATGCATTGAGCAACTGTTTTAAAGTGGAATCATTTCTCCAAAAAGCAATAGCTTTTTTCCAGCTTTCCTCAAAAGAAAAACAAACCAAAATTAGTGCAAACAACCAAAACAATAACGGTAAACAGTAACAAAAAAATGTCCATGTCATTCTCGAAGTTCAAGCTTGCCATCCCTGACCCTCCACCTCCAGCGCTGGCATCTGTCAGGAGCAGGAACACAGCGGAGCCACAGACCAGACTCTCTGATCTCTTTTTCAAAGGACACCATCTTCCTATCCAGAGTCTCCAGAGTGAAGGCTTTCTCTGAGATCTGTGTGACAGATGGGATTATTCATATGGATTCTGGTTGGCTGGGTGTCAAACCTTAACACCAGCTGAAATGCACTTGCAACAAAGCGTATCAAAAAGTTGTTGCTAGACTGGTATGGTCATAATTTAGTTTACTTATTCTTTGATTCGATAGTTACAGATTTAAATCTAAACTTCCCCAACTTTGTTCTTCAAGTAAACTTCATAACCTTTCACTTTCTGTTCAGGAAATGAGAAAATAACAAACAAAAATACACTTTGAGGAAATAGAACTGAAATACAGGCTGATGCACCACCAAAGCTAAGCAGTTTTTGGACATCTTAAAACCCTCTCATACCTGATCACTAATTCCTATGGCAACATGGCCCACTTTGACCTGTGTACGTTCACGAATCCTCAAACACTCGCCCTGGACGTTCTCTATCCAGATATCAATACCTGCAAATGTCAGAGCATTAGAGAAATTCTGCCAGCAGCAATCGATCAGCATGTAACACAGTGACATATTCCTGCCATCTTACCCTCAAAGCACTGTGAGGATGGCTGACTGGCTGAAGCTAACCACTCCAAGTGTCCATCTGTTTGACTGTTGCAGGAGGAAAAGACACCAGAGCTGAGGTCATCAGACGAGTGATCAGAGTCCTAAAAAATGGAAAGAAAAACTTTGATTTTGTGTATGTAAATTTATATATGCAGCACACTTACATGTTTTTGACAGCATACACACCAGACATCATCAGACATCATACACACAATGTTTATTTTATACAAAAGATGGACGTAGCTTCCAGTCTCAAAATGCAAGTCAGTGAAGAAGTGCATTAAGCCTGCATTCTTTTTAATGACCAGCAGGGGGCGACTGCTCTGGTTGCAAAATAATTCAGTCTGTATAGAAGTCTATGAGAAAACAGCTCTCACCTCAGCAAAAGCACTCAATTTGAGGCTTCAAAAACAGGACTTTACAAACCAGTGAGTGACATCACAGTGGCTACTACGGCTGGGTATTGTCACTGGTTTCCAGAATTGATTCAGTTCCAATTCACAAGATCCTGATTCAATTTGATTCCTGATTCGATTCAATTCTATTTCAATTCTGTCAAGTATATTGCAATTATAATAAAAATTTTAATAGATAGGAAAGCATTTTTCCAAGAACTAATGAACTGTACAAAGAAATGTTTGCGTGTCAGCAAAATGTAGCGTGGTTCCAGTGTATTGATGAGGTTTTGGAAGCCATCATTTTCAACAATGCTGTACAGACATATATCCTTACTGAGAAAGTTGCAACAGACTCGGTTATTTTTTGGGCACGTGGAGAAGAGAACGCAAACTTAACTGCAAATGCCTTCTCTAGTGCGTTTTTGCTAGCATACCTGGGTGATGGCCTCTGATTTCTGAGATTTGTGGTATGTCCACAGTATCTCACTCCATTTTGCACGTTTTACATATGGCTTTGGTTTTGTCCAGCTCTTTGCTGTCCTCACAATTCTTGAATTCGAAGTACTGCCAGACATCTGCCTTTAGGCTTGATGGTGACCTCAGCAAAGTAGCCATGTTTTTTCAAGTTTTGGCCAGTTCATTGAACTCTCATGTGGCTACTTCTTGTGAACCTCATGTAGGTTTCATATATGGGAAAAGATGTTTATATTTAAAAATCAATATCAGAATTTCACGAATCAATATCAGATCATTCAAATTAAAATGGATTTGAATTGGGAGATTGATTATTTAAATCCAAACCTAGTGGCTACGTCCATCTTTTATATACAGTCTATGGATACACACCTTCTCTGAGGCATCTATCTGTGATGTGTCAGAGGAGCTGAAACAGGATGGTGGGTCATCTCGTGGTTCAGGGGATGGGGTCTGGATTGTGGTGCCTTTAGCTACATCTAATAAGAGACAACATGTTAACATTTTCTGTTATTAGTAAACTATGGGGCCAAGCTTTGAAAACTGGCAAGCAGTCAATGTTTCTTTTTGAGGAAATATTTCTTCTTCTGGGCTCCTCTGTCTGAAACAAGCCATGTTAGCTCCAATCCCTTTAAGCCAACTTTGTTTTGATTAGCTGCCCCCACAAGCAAAAGATTTGAAGAGCTGGTGGGTGCGACTCACAGTCAGAGCTGTGTGCCTGAGATTATTATATATTACGGATATCCTGTCTCGGTGACATCATGCAGAGCCAAGAGTAGAAAAACTGACTGAAACTGAGTGTTTAGAGCAGTCTGAAGCCTGAGCTTTTAGTTCACATTGATTACTTGTACATACACTGAGCTCATTGTTTAAAACTTTGGCCATGCTTAATTGAATTCAATTCAATTTTATTTATATAGTGCCAAATCACAACAACAGTCGCCTCAAGGCGCTTTATATTTTAGGGTAAAGACCCTACAAATTAGACAGAAAACCCCAACAATCAGATGACCCCCTATGAGCAAGCAATTGGCAACAGTGGGAAGGAAAAACTCCCTTTTAACAGGAAGAAACCTCCAGCAGAACCAGGCTCAGGGAGGGGCAACCATCTGCCGCGACCGATTGGAGGTGAGAGGAAACAATAGAGGGAGACAGGACAAAAGACACACTATGGGAGAGAGCCATTAATACACAGTATTTCATTGTTATAAAAGGGTAAAGCTTCCATTGAGATCAATCTGTCCAGTATTTTGTTTTTAAACCAAATGTGTACCAATTCTGTGAAACTGATATTCCCATCACAGGATTTCACCTGCACAGAGAGCACTTTTGTGCCCCTCCAAAGAGGTTTTAGCCATTTTTTCAGAACTAGATTTTTTCTTTTAAATTGTGTTCATTAATCAAATATAAAGCTACACCTTTCTTTAATGGATTGTTAAAAATTACTGTACACGACTCAGTCTTGTGCGCAGTCCACCTCCAAACGGCACAGCCTTCCTCCCAAAACTCCAAATACTCAGACTGCAAACCTCATTACATCCCAGCAGGAGAGCTACTGATTTCAAACTTTTACATGATGAGCAGCAGCAAGTGAAGCAGACACACGGATAAATGGCACCTGTGACGTGATCAAAAGATTCCCAGAAAAACATCAAGGCCTGCACAGACGTGACCTCTGCAGCCTCGGCTGTCACAGAAAGATTTCAGCATGCTCTCACACAAACATGCACATACAGAACATCAGCAATCAAACAACTTCTACAATCTATCTGACAGCTGCAGCTACAAGATGGAAGGTGTTAGGAGTCACCCAGTTCCACCTTCACTGCTTCCTCACCTCTTCCCTGCAGGGGTTTGAGTGGTTTGAGGAGTTTTTCTTGGCCCAGTGTTGAAAACTTGAAGCATAAATGTTACAGCACATCCTCCAACTGAACGATCATCGTCTTTGCTGTCTGAAAGAACCCACGTAATCCTGAAAGTACTGACCGGTTTAGGGTTATGAACTCCAGCACGATGGGGCGGCTGTGGCTCAGGAGGTAGTTGTCTACTAATCAGAAGGTCAGTGGTTCGATCCCTGGCTCCCCTAGTCTGCATGCCGAAGTATCCTTGGGCAAGATACTGATCCCCACATTGCCCCCGATGCATTCATCGGAGTGTGAGTGTGTGTGAATGTTAGTAAGCACTTAAGTGTAGATAAAAGTGCTGTATGAATGTATGTGAGACTGGGTGAATGTGGCCTGTAGTGTAAAGTGCTTTGAGTACACAGAAACTGAGTAGAAAAGCGCTATATAAGTACCAGTCCATTTACCATATAAATGCACTTATTCACACTGCTGCTAGAAGTTGTTTAAATTTAAAATGTAACTGTATGTCTTAATAAACTGCTGCACAAACAACCTATAGGGTCATTTTTCAAGACTCAAAATATAAAAAATGCCATATCTTGATTGGCAAATGTAAATATATGATGCTTTTAATTGTCACACACAAATGAAGAACTTAAGTGCCAAAACCTGCAGTTCCTCTAATGTACAGTAGAGGCTGCAGCAGTGAGTCAGTCCCCATAGACTCCCATGTTAAAATGTCCAACTTTACAGCAGAAATAAACATGTTTACAGCCTGATACAAAAACTGTTTGGTCTCTGTAGCTAATTTCCTCCTTCATAACATCTGTACGGGGGGTGAATGTGTTTATAACTCACCTGTTTAAATTATTATAAGGCTTAAAGTTTGTATTATTAGGGGCGTGGCCTTTTTGACTGACAGGTGGATGGCAACAGAGGTGGCTGTAGCTGCTAGCTGTCTGTAATTGGAGTCATTGAACTTATTATTTTTAAGTATTTTTAATGAAATTATCTGACAAATAATATGGCTTGCTGTGTGGTTAACTGTACTAACAGAAATCTGAGCTCCAGTTTAGGTGAGTGAGATTTTAGTGTAGCCACATCACTCATTGATTTTGGACTCGACTGTAGCTTTGTGGCTGCCCCCATGTTGGGTTTTGGAGTCAGAAGTGACCAGATTTGGATGAGAGGGTGGAATGCAAAGTTATCAGCTAATGTTAGCTAGATTGGTTTGTAAGATGCATCCACAGCCTGTATGAGAGCATCACAAAGACACAGATACCTGCTGATTAGTGCTCAGTGAAATTCTAGGATTTTATTTGGATGTTACTCAGGCTGTGGATGCATGGGCTTTTAACTTTTCAACAAGACATTAAAATACATCAGCTTGAGCTGAACATTTCTGGGGGTTTTGAGAGCAAATAAAAGCATATTGTTGATGAATGCTAAGTTGATCAAAGGAAACAAAGCAACTATTCTCATGATATTTTTTCCAGCAAAAACACGTATATATTGAGTAAAAGCAGCTGGATCTGAAACAAGTGATCTTTTTAAGTAACGGTTTGTCACTTTTGTTGTTTTTGTTTGTTTGTTTAACTGAAATGAGTGTAAAAATTGTTGTTTGTCATACATCACTGAAATCACAATATTTTTGGTTTTTTGAAACAAAGACATCAACGTCACCTCTGCAACATTTCTGGGGGGGAGGTATTTTTGTACTTTTGGACATTTTATTGACTAAATAGTTAATCAATAGTGAAAATAATCATTAGTTGCAGCCCTGGAAGCAGCTAAATTTTCACTGTCGATCCTTTTGTAAAGCTTGAAGCAGCTGTGCAGCACATCAGCACGATGAGACACAACAATAGCACAGCCAGGTCTGTGATTTCACAGAGTAAAAGCAGCAAGCTCAGTGAAAACAGCTCATCCTTTGTACGGCGCTGACAAACCTCGGCTGTTAACAGCCACGCTCAGCACAGCCACAGGCGCCTCCTTTGTCTGAATCAAAGTGTCACTAGCAACACAAACATCACTAACTAAAAAAGAACACCACTGATCACATCTCTGAGCTGAAAACACTCACTTTCATAACGCATGACCCAAATTCCCAGCAAGGTATCATCCTGTCTATTCAGCAAACAACGCAGGGCCACATGTCTGCTTTCCAAACATCAGCTCATACCCGCTGAGGTTATAAAAATACTACAGGAAGCTTCATTTCATCACCCACAAACAACTTTCTCTGCAGCCTTTTGTGTGGCTGCAGCCTGAGACAAAGACTGGCCTTCATGTGTGAGCAGAAGATGTCTGAACATTTAGAGAATGTATCAGTGCGCACCTTTCCTCCCCCCATCTCTCCTCTTCTCTCCTCCAACTCCCAGCCATTTCCATAAATTATGGAGGGGAGGCTATATTTGGACTCTGAAGGCAGAGAGAAGGGGCACAGTCTGCTGGTGATGCTTTGTTCAGCTCACATGAAAGCAGCGCACTCACTTTAAAGCTCCCTGCATGCTGATGCGTGTTTTTATTGACAACACGAGCTGGTATAACGCGCGCTCACCTGCATGCTCACATTCATCCTCAGTTGTTACTAATTGGAGGATCACGGGAAGGGGGGTGAGGGAGGGGGTGATTAGCAGCTGTAAATTAGCCCCAAAAACCCGTGTGTCCTAACGAGGGGCGATAGTTTCTCACAGTTTCTTGGACTGACTCCCCCCTCCTCCTCCGCCACCGGAATCCCAGCCAGTGGAGGAGGAGAGCAAATTATTTGCGATTCAAGCGGAAACAAGTAAGCGTGATGAGACAATAAGCTACCCTTTTTGTTTATAAGGAGTAAAGACATGGGGACATCAGCTGCGCGCGCTGTTGCAGCGGCTGGAAACAAAAGACCTGAGCACGGCGGATAACTGCGCGCCTCTCTTGTTGATCTGTTTTAATTTACTCACTTCACTAACTCCTGGATCTGTTATTTCGGGGAAGGGTGGCTATCACTTTAGTGGCAGGTTCAAGGCCGGAGGAGGGAGATGAGGTGGAGGTGGAGGTGGGGAGGGGGTGAAAACATAGAAATGAAAAACATCCCGAGGAGCGCACGACTCTCCGCTCCATCCTGCGCGCGTTACGACAGAGAAATGATGACGGTGAGGGTGTTTATCCTCACTTTAAAACAAGAATAAAGATGTAATACACACACACATACACATACAGTAACACCTCCACTCCCTGCCGGAGTGCGCCTGCACGCTGTTCCCGCTCACCTCCACGATGAACGTCTTCTCCTCCCCGCACACGGAGACGACCCAGAACAAAAGCGGGAAGTAGCAGGTCTTCCAGCAGAACCCCGGGAGCCCCGCTTTCCTCCTCCTGCGCCTCACTCCACCACCTCCTCCTCCCGTCGCCATGGCTGTGTCCCCGAATTCCCCCCCTCCTCCACCTCCGCTTTCCGCCGGTTATTTCCAGGCTCGTGCTCTGCTCGTTTACCGGAGGAAACGGTCCGTGCGCTCCTGCTTCATCCCGGCCGCACTAACTGGTCTCTCCGCCTCTCCAGACTCACGCACCAGTGGTGCAGACGCGCTGTGGGTTCACTACACTGAAAGAGGTATCGGGCTCATTTAACCTCAGCAGGAACAGCTGGGGGAAGCCTGGCTGCAATAAAGCGCGGATGCTGCTTTGGTCTGTCCGGGTATCAGCGATGAGGAGAAGGGGGAGGGACCGAGAGAGAGAAAGAGAGCAAGAGAGAGAGAGGGAGATGGATGTTGTGATGGATGTTGTTGCAGTAGCTCTTTGCCGACACTAGGAGCGCTGCAGATGCAGGATAATAACCCAGGATAAAATTAAAAAAGAGAAAATAAACAGAAAATGACAACTTACTATTCATGATAATCTATATGTAATTAATAGGTGGTAAAAATAGGGATGCACCAATTTGATATTTGGATCGGATATCGGTTCAGTCCTAAATCAAAAAGCTTGATCGGATGTTGGGGTTAAAGTGGGCCCAGCTCCAGTAGTGAATATTCCCTCCCATGTCAGTTACCTGTTTTCTGATTATTCACTCCACCTTTTCAATAAACCATCTCAAACTGCCTTGAATAGTCTGAGTCTGCTCTTTGGGTCCAGACTGCGGTTAAATATTAACATTTTTTTCCCTGTACCTGTAGCTTGCAGACAGCACAGAAAATGTTCGTGTTTGCTGATATCTGTTGAACTGTTTGAAATGTTACCTTTGAAATTTTGTGCAACTTAAAAACTAGCTAGTAACTCTAGCTGCATCCTGAAGTACCACAACTTTATTGACATCTACAGCATGGATGCATGACATGGATGAGAAGGAAAAATGACGATTGTAAGTATGCGAGCAGGACACCTTTAGGCATGTGTACAAGTAGTCATCCAATAGCATTAGCAGAATCATTGAGCATTCATTGGTCAGATTAATCTTACTAAGCCTCTGATTGGATGTTGGAAAGACTGAGGCATTTCCTATGTGTGTGCAGAAAGCAGAGATGTTGCTCATCTACCAGAGGGATGTACCATGAAGCGAGATTAATGGGTTAGCAAGCTGAATTTAAAGTCAGAGTTTTTTTCAGAGTCATGAAGGTACAGTGCTTAACAAATTTATCAGACCACCTGTCTGATAAAATTTAATAAAACTGTCTGGAAGCGCCATGTTTTCACTGATTCTTTAAATGACTACGCTAAGTGAGATAGAGATTCTCTGCTGAAATAATGCATTTTATATACTGTACTGTGGAAAGGTCTCAAGCCACCCCTCAGTTCTTTATATTTTGCTAGGAAAATGGGAAATGGGTGCAGTGGTTTATTGAAATGTGTGCAAACATACATGAAAATACAGTATATAAGGCAAAAACAGAGTTTATACAATTCTGACTAGCCCGAAAGTCAATGTTTGGTATGACTACCTTTATTCTTCAACACAGCCTGAACTCTCTGAGGCAGCTTTCTGTCATTTCTTTAAGTAGTCTCAGGAATAGTTCTCCAGTCTTCTTGAAGGACATTCAAAGCTCTTCCTTCGATGTTGGCTGCTTTTTGTTCCATTCTCTGTCCAATCCATTGTGTGTTTTTCTATCCAGGTGCTTTTACTGCATTGGCAGTGTGTTTGGGATCATTGTCATGCTGAAAAATGAGACTCTTTCCAGATGGTATTACACGGCGGATCAAAATCTGATGATACTTTTCTGTGTTCATAATTCCTTTAATTTTAACAAGATCTCCAAAACCACTGGCTGAAATGCAGCTCCAAAGCATGACAGAGCCTCCACTGTGTTTTACAGATGGCTGTAGACGCTCACTGTTGTACCTCTGGCTTGACCTCCTCCGTACATATTGATGACAATTTAAACCAAAAATTTCACAGTTGGATTCATCACTCCATAAGACCTGTTGCCACTGATTTTCAGTGCAGTTCTTGTGTAATCTGGCACACCTCAGCCTTTTCTCCCTGT
>VUQI01063748.1:19261-37386 GCA_015106735.1 Paratilapia polleni | reverse complement strand
TACAGGTAGTCTGTCTCACTCCCTTAAGCTGAACGTGTGTGTGTGTGTGTGTGTGTGTGTGTGTGAGAGTGAGTGATGACACAGTGCTGTCAGCACCGTACTGAGCAGGGCATATACCGAAACATTTTACAATGACACAAAGTGAGCGTGCATATGTGTGCATAAGTGAGTGTGTGTTCAGTGGACGGGTGACACCACTGTAAGGAAACGGGTAGCAGGGGTGACACATAGGCAAAGCTGGCACTTGAAGTACAAACATAGATCAGTCTCCCGGTGGTACATTAAAAGCGACGACCCGGTACAGGCTGACCCCTCGGCGTAGACTCCCCGTTTTCACTGACTCAATTTTGTATTCTGGCTAATGTCCGGTGTTCGCTCAGCCTTGGGAAAGATCCAGTGGCCTCAAATTGTCCCCCATCACTCATTGGCTTTATCACTGCTACAAAGATAAGTAAATAAATACATAAATAAACCGCCATTGCCTTTGATGTGTTTAAGTTGTCAGCTGGCGACAGATGGGTGGGGAATTACAGAGGAAAAAGCGTGACGTATGGAACAACGTACCCTTACGACAGATGAAGGACAACCCCAAAAATCACTTTCACCCTCATTAACAATGTCGGCGGTGAAGGAGAGAGAAATGAGGACACGATAACGGAAGGATATCTGCTATCTCTGGGGAGAGGGAGTGGGAACAGAGGGATGGGTTGGTTCAGGAGAAAGCTCCAGGGAGGGAGGGGAAGGGGAGGCAGAGGTCAGGGGTGGGCTGACGGCGATGTCTAGGGCACGTGGAGTACAGAAGGTTGATGCACGTGGAAAATGCCTGGAGAATGACGGCACGAGCCTGAAATTCAGGGAAGGAAGCAAGTAAATGAGTAAATCTCTCCCCTTTATTAGTTATGCCGAGGCGCCCTTGTGCAAGGCTCCAGGGAATGAGTCCAATGTCGGACACCCCTAGGCAGCTCAGAAAAACTGGAGAAGTCTACCAAAACTGTATGTATTTTTGGTACTTTTCTTGTATAAATAAAAAGTTGAGAAAAATAACCATAATATAGAAGCAAGTAATGACACAGGAAAAGAGAATCTGCTGACTGGGACAAAACCACAAAATAAAACTAGATGTTGATC
Source organism: Paratilapia polleni (assembly GCA_015106735.1). NCBI lineage: Eukaryota > Metazoa > Chordata > Actinopteri > Cichliformes > Cichlidae > Paratilapia > Paratilapia polleni. The sequence continues at coordinate 36,258 of VUQI01063748.1, read as the reverse complement.
TTCTATCCTACAAACCCAAGAGGAGCAGTGAAAGGAGAATGATCAAATAAATCGAACAGAAATCAACCAGAGATGAAGGACACCAAAAATATAAGGAAGCACAAATAAGATGAGAGGATATGAAACCGAGGGAGTGAGTGAAAAACTAATGTAGGCGAGAATCGGAACTGAACTGGATGAGGTGAGAATATTTTTTCTGTTACACAACTTGTGCCACGCTCAATCTTGAATTGATGACCTATTAAAGAGGACGGTGAAGTAATCCAGCTTTAATCTAGAAAGTAGAAGGCAATGGCTGGGAAACTGAGGTGCGGTGTTTTAAAGGGATGAGAAGTGATTGGGGCTTGGAAGACACACACACACACACACACACACACACACACACACACACACACACACACACACACGCGCGCGTGCGCGCACACACACGCTTAGATCTTTTAATTAATGAGCATCTCTGCAGTGCGACAGGACATTATGAGAGACAGGGGGTCATACACTGAAGCTATAATAAAAAGAGAGTGAATGTCACATAGTTTCAAATAAAGAAAATATCAAGTGCTGAAATCCTTGGGCTTTCATATCGGCCAGGTCATAGGACTTCTTTCAATTTTTCCATTTTCATTTTTTCCACCATTGTGTATTTTCAGATCAAAAATTGATGCTGCACAAGGAAACATTGCACATTTCCTTGTCTACATTCACAATTCGATGGGATGTGGCCTTGTAGTCACAAATAACATCTTCAGGGCTGAGAGACAAGGTAATATGGAACATGTATTGAACAGAGGACAAAAGTGACTGATGGATATTGGCATTCTGGGATCAGAGGGGATGGGGGCAGAGAGGTTGAAGGCCAGGCTAACACTGTGGAGAGTCAGGGAATCATGGACGGGTGAAGCATTAGGGCTGGATTTAGCCCATCTTTGGGATGCCATGAAACTGAAATAGCCACAAGAAGGACCAAGCAGTGCAAGTGCACTTTATGGAGCTGCCTGACTTTATCTGGATAGTTTAGCAGTTAGCAGGATCTCATGAGTATGAGCTGATTTAGGTGAAACGGGGCTGGCTGAGGACAGCAGTTTCTGCAGTGAAGGATCTTGCTTAAAAATAAATGTGAATGAAAGCAAGGTTTGTGGGCTCATTTTACATTATATTTTCTGCAAGTTAGAAATCTCTATCAGCCACTATGCAAAGACTAGTAAAAACAAGCACGAGACAAACTGTACCCATGTCTCTATATCTGAATTATCCCAAGCTAAAGTTTTAGAAACCTGTTTGCAGACAGAAGATGGCTGTAGATAAATAACATCTCTGTTATTTTGGGAAAAATGTCAGTCTGCTGACAGCTTCTCACTTGGGAATGCATCACTTGTCATTTGCCATAAAAAATGTTTTTCAAAAAATGATATTTACTAGATGAGGTGGACAGGCTATACGTTTGTGGAAGTGCATCCGCCAGCACCAGTGAGCATGTGTACGTCAGCATCTACATTTGGAAATATTAGAAATCAAGCATGCATGTGTATGTACAAGAAAGTGGAGTGTTGCAGGCTGCAGCAAAGCGACTGTGCTTTATGCATCTGTTGCCCAGCATATAAAGGTCAGGGCTGATTGTGTGTCAGAGGCTAAATAACAAAGGACCCTTGCTAATAAATGCCACCACAGATGATATTTAGAAAGAGAGTAGTGATGGTTGGCGACAAGGGATCGTGTGTGTTTGTTCATGGAAGCCAGATAGATTTCACACACAGGCACACTATCATAACAGTGCATGTGCAGGTGCAAATGGTTGGAGTAACAGCTCCAACACAATCCAACCGCATAACCTTAACCCAGCCTCCACGCTCATTATTTTACCATCAGCCTCTACAAATGATTGCTACTGGCTAATTTACTGTTTACATCACCTGACCTCCAGGTTTCATTACAGCAGCAGCGACAATGTGATGATTCATCCCGCTCATTAGTGCAGTCCATGAGCAGGGGGCATATGTTCAAATGTGCAGGTATGCTAGCTGCAAAGGCATGATATGATATGATATATGATGACTGCATCTAATTTCCTATTAATCAAAAGAGCCCAGGTGGTTGAATATGTTGGATTCATGAAAATAAAACTGCAACACACACGTGTGTGTATGTAACGTGACTATAAAGTTGAGTACTAATCTGTCTTAAGCGACAGTTAAGGATGCCACGCAAGAAACAGGTAACATTCAGAGTGTGTCAGACTGTACAACCTCTAACTATTGATACAAGACCCATTTCATGTTGTTTATGAAGAGCATACTTTGAAAAGCAATATTTTGCAGATGCACCCAGCTCAAAATCCACTGCTTTGCATTACAAAAAAATGCATCCACATTTCTACCTCTCAGTAGTTATGATGTTGCACGTAAAACTGTATTTTAACCTGACACTAAGTTACAGAACAGAGATATACATTCCTTTTGTGTTGGATTGGTTAGCAGGGCAGATTTTCCGCCTACAGCTAGTTTTGACTGGAGAGACTCAATGAAGCACATCTGCAGTGGACTGCATAGTTTGACATGTGTTACAACTACACCACTAGCCGCCATCTGTTTCGTACAGAGTACAGCGTTCTGGTTGATCTGATGAAGCAGTATCCTGTCTTCTCCCCCTTTGTCCTTCCTCTCTCTCTCTGCTCAGCATTTTTGATACTTTGGCTCAAAATGATTCAGTACATGTGTCTTCTCATCTCCTCCTCATCATTTTCGCTGTCTGACTTTTTTCCTTTTGAAAGTATCACTATTTTACTGAGTTACTCCTTTGCCAACTGCTATTTTTTTTTAACTAATCAGTATGCAAATTTTCCAGCTCTCAATGAGAGTGCACGCCTGAGGACAGCACAGAGGAACGGTGTGTTACCTAAAAATGTCCTCTACTCTGAGGTCAACAAAACAGCTTTATGGTCGTCACCATCTTGTTTATTTGGAGAGTGAAAAGATGTTAGTGCCATACTTCACTTCTGCTGTAAACTGGCCATTTTAAAATTGGGGCTTGTGAGTAAGAGTGGCTTTTGGCACTTCAGCCTTACCTTAAGGTTGACACTTGTATAGAATGTGTTTCAACAAAGGTATCAGAATCAAGGAATAAATTAAGGGTCTTTTTTTTTTTAAACCACCATTCACTATCAAAAGCTCCAGGGCTTTTTAACAAAAACAGTGCTGACGTTTGTTCCATTAGAATGTATTAGCAATGTTTGGCAAGTTTCAAGTCTGAGTAAATTTAATAGTGTTTCGAAATGAACTGAAGCCAACAAGCCTGTGAAAATAGGAAAGACTATGACTCCACCTGCATCAGTGGAGGAATGGATGCTGGTCAATCAGCTGTAAGCCCACAGGAATGTGAAGTTGTAATAAGAAAAATCTGTTTTGTGCTCACTAATTTGTTCTGTTTTCATTTTACAGTTTTTTGCCCAATTGGTACACAAGTTAAAAAACAAGAAACATCAAGGATAAACAATGTATGCAGCAATAAGCAGCAAGTTTTTACCCACTGGTTTGTTTTTACATGACATATGTTAAACATACATAAATGAAAGCATATTGTTCAACCCATTACCATTACAAAATCCAAGTAATTTTACTGATCCTTTTACCGCCTTTCAAAAATACCCTAAACAGTCTAACACACACATACACACACTATCGCAAACGTAGTGACAGATGGGATTTGACAGTTCACTTTGCGTGCCGCACCAGGTGGGGATGACCTTTTAAGACGACTGGCAAACAGGGAACGAGCAGGAGAAAGGGAGGGAGAAAAGAGGGGGGACAGAAAGAGTGGAAAGAAAGAAAGAATAGAGAGAGACTCCCACAGAGCGCCACTGAGGCTGTGAGGGATTTGCTCTTTTAAACTGTGAATCTGTGGTCTTTTAGAAATACCACAGGATGCTAAAGTGCTGCTCCTCACAGCCAATCTATTGGAACAAAGGACTTTCAGTTGCATTTCTCTGTTTTTGTTTACAGTGCATTTCTATTCAGGTCATTTTTACTCCACAGTTTTTTTGTTTTTTTTCCTGTTTAGGATGTGTGAGTCACTTTAAAAGAAACTGGGAGGAGGAGCTGGGATGTCCATTGCTCACTGTAAACACCCTATGAAATGTCACAGGTATCAATACATCGCCCTATATTAATAACCAGAATATTTCATGTCTTCAGACTACAGACATCCCGCATTTTTACATGCAAGCTGAAGATATGTCCTCGACTCTTTTAGGGTACAAAATGATATTATGTGCTTTGCTGGTTGGTCAAATCAACTGAGTTTGTGGAAATGCTTTAGACACATAAGCCTATGCCTATGTATGCATACAGTCACTATAAAAATAAAATACACCCTCTTTCAGTTCTAAGGTGTTACATATCAGGACATAATAAAAACCATCTGGTCCTTAGCAGGTCTTTAAACTAGGTAAATACAACCTCAGCTGAACTACAAAACATCACATATTGCACCATGTCATTATTTATTAAACAAAAATTAAACCAAAATGCAGAAGCTGTTTGTGAAAAATAAAGTACACCCTTACTGCTTCCACAGGAATTAAGAGGGAAAGTAGAAGCCAGGTGCTGATAATCAAATGCAGTTGATTAAGTGATCATCAGCAAGTGTGACTTTGACTGGGCCACTGCAGCAGGCAATGGCCCAGTCAAAATCCAGACCTTAGCCCGACTGAAATGCTGTGGTGCGACCTTAATAGAGCTGTGTATAAATAATGCCTGCAAACCTTAATGAACTCAAGCAACGTTATAAAGAGAAGTGGGCCAAAATTCCTCCACAATGATGTGAGAGACTGGAAGCTTTATAATAAATAATAAATAACAACCTCATTGGAAAAACATTGGCCATATGTCATGATAGCAACAAACAAGCTAAAGCTAATGATTAACTAATAAAGTAATAAAGTTATTACTGAGAAATGACTGACTGTTGCAAAAATCTGCCCAGATGATTTAGCAGCAGATGAGCCTATATGAGTGACACTTGAGAAGTACCCTGCATGTATGTTTGAAACTAAAAAGAGGTCATTCATCAGTTTGTGAAGCTGGCTTTTATTTCACTGAAAGTGTGAAATGAATGCAGAGATGTTGTATTGAAGAGATTCTGCGCTCACAGTTAGTAACTCCAGCTGCCCCAGATGTGTTTGCTGAGTTCATAAATCCACTTATGCACCATTAAAAAAAAAAAAAAAACTTTTTACATTACAATACAAAGGTATTGTTTGCACGTTTGTAACTGTGGCTGCATTTCTGGATGAGAAGCATAACATTTATTACTTGTAGAATTAATATTATCATTTGACAGAAATACCCTCTGTTAAAGTTGGTTGACCATCCATTCCTTTTTACCTGGGTTCAACACAGACTGCTAATGTTTTTCTTTCTGCAAAGTTCCCTTCTAGAAGTCATTTTTAGATAACACTTTTTGTGCAAAATCAACAGATTTTATTGCAGTTTTGTGCTCCACAGAAGTGGTAGGGCAGTTGTCGCTGTAAATGGTAGGTTTGGGCAACCAAGGCAGTAACTGTTGTTGAGACTTGCTTTGCCTTCTGTACCATGCAGTATCTTTGTATATTTATTAGGCTTTGTCTTTGTTAAGACACTTCCCTCAGCAGATACAGATGATGGGAGACTGAAAAGTGCCAACTCATTCCAAACCCTGCACAGTCCATGCCTACGAAGCCAGATCTGACGTATTTTGGAATGATGTTAGAATATTTCAAAGTGGGCAAAAAGTGCTGATGTTTTTGACATTGCTCATCAAGTTGTTTGTCCTTTCCCTGGAATGGCCTTATGCCATGTCAGTGTCAACAAGGGCTCTGAAAGCACTCTCGTGAGACACCTTTACAGTATGCTAATTAACACCCAAACACTGATCTGTAATTATAGTTCTCCACTTTCTGGCATTGTCAACAATAACAATCTCATTGCTATGTGCAGCGTGATAGCGGGAATAGCCAAATGAATTAGGGGGTTCATTCTACTGTCCACGCTGACTAAGCTGATAAAGGGAGACACAGAGCACACACTGTGCATGCTAAACAGTGTCGTGATGGAGACACAGAAGGGAGACTCATTGATACTGTAACTCTCCTTGGGGAATTGGCTCCACAGTGCACAACCCAGAGGTTTTACTTTCTGCTTTAGTGCATAATAATAGTTTATGTGGAATGAGAACAAGACAAAGTCAAATGGAAGATAGGAACTCTGGTATTTTGAGAGCAAAAATGTATTTAATGAAATTTGTGTAACACTATTTGACTGATGGTTATATTAATTGTGGAATATTACAACGTAAGCATTGAATAAAGATGCCCCTTTTAAAAAAAATCATATCTGATGTTTTTTGGAAAAAGTGTGAAAAATAAATGAATGAAGAACTTATCTGAACATATGTAATCTTTTTCTAAAATATAAACCTTTCAGCAGATACACAAACATAGAATTATTGCTTTAACATGATGAAAGAGTTCATAGAAGTACTGTCTCTGCGCCTGAGAACTTTTGCCCAAAAGGCTCTTACAGCCAAGTATGCATTTAGTGCATGTTCTCATAGCTCAAACTACAGAGGATTAAGCATGAAAGTCTTCTTTAAACTGTCTACGTTTCTCATTAGCACTGTGGAAAGTAGCAGAGAACAGCAAAAACTATTTTGGAAAAATTACAGTAAGCTCTGTAAGTATTTGCTCAGCAGTTTGTATGGCTTCATGCTCTCACTGTGTAATGACTTTGACTGTGAGGTTAAACAGAATGTCAACTTGAATACAAGGGTAATTTTCCCTGGTAGCCTTCCCAAACATCTGCATTGCACTTCTGGGATATATCTAGAAACATGACAAATTCTCACATAATTTAAAGGTACAGTAAGGAAATGTTTGAGGTTATTTAATAGAAAAACAGAATATTGTACTCATAAATATACACTGATTAGTGCGTAATTATGTCTTCCAACAAACTGATGCATTGTCATAAACTTAGAATTAATCCATTAAAAATACATTGGAGGGGTGACCTGGTTTGTGGAAGCCGCCATGTTGCCCCGCCATCTTGAATACAGTGGCCGAGATGGACATCTCCGTTCCACCTAATCCACCTTTACGTATGTGGCTAGAGACCGGACACATACGTAGTAAAAGGAGGAGGAGAAGAGAACTTGTAAGGATTCGGGTGCCGTGGAGGCAAATTTTAATTCGTGCCTGCACCTTGAGACTCAAGATATGAAGGATCATACCTATGTTTTATCATCAAGGAAAGAGACGCCACCGGCGTCAGGAGAGTAAATATTGGCACAGTAGCCTTTCCCAGATGGAAGGAGTTGCAGAGAGAGAAGGATTTTAAAAGTGACGCCGAATTCGCCTGCTTTCTGCTCGACAGGTAATTCAACCTAAACCTCTATACCCCAATAGAAGTCTATTAGAATGGTCCAGATTAGTCCACCACTGCTCTCTCTCCTCCCTCATTCCCACCTCATCCTCTTCCTCCTCACCTCAAGCCTCATCTCTTCAACTGAAGTCAGGGCTCTAACACGTGAAAATGTGCATAAACATGCTTATTTAATTCCCGATACTGTCGCAGTTACTTATTGTCAGCAGATTAGACATGAGACCTTCCCATCTCCGGACAGCTGACAGCGAGCCTGCTAAACAACAACAACTGGTTATAAGCTAACATTATACCAGCTAACGTTAGGCTCGAGTGTCCTAAAAATCCCACTGTCCCTCTGATAAACAGTTTGATTATATTCTCACATCGTATGAGAGTTTATTCGCTAAGTGTATGAGTCCAACAATGTTAGAGAAACTTTCTTAGAAGTGGTTCTAACACCGACTAAAACCGGCTAACAGTGGCTAACAGCAGCTAAAACAGCAGCACTTACCTACAGAAAAGTTCAGGATATCCTCAACAACTCCTCTCAGTATCGCTGCCATCGGTCAGAAGTGAAGTTCAAACTCATCGACCCATATCGGACTCCTTTCACAAAGTTTTCCAGCCGGGGGTAAAAACGTAAAATACCACAAAATATTTAATTGACACATATCTGTTTTTTTATTCTGGATTTATTGTTAAGTGTTGATGTTATTCAAATATGTTAAAATATAGTGTGCACAAAAACATTTTTATACACAAGCAGTAGTAGAAAACACTGGGGGTACAGTCTAAATTTAATGTTCTTGGTCTCTCTTGGCGGTGGCCACCGTAGCTAGGATTACGCACTTGAATTGGGAGGGGTAAGAAAACACGGTTAAGTTGACTGCAATCTGCAATCTGCTGACATCTAGCGGTGACATTTTAAACACTGTAACTTTAAGCCTCTTAAAACCAAATTAGCTAGGCTTCATTAGCACCACCATGAGGTTGATATTTCAGTCAATCCAGACCACTGAATGGACTGACAAATTTATAGTACAGATCCCATTGCTACTGGCTACCCTAGTTGAGGCAAATTACTTTAAGGGAAACTTTAAGATCAACAGAAATTGGTAACTTGTTTGCATGTATAAGTATCATGATAGAAACTGACTGACTGTTTTAAAGGGAAAAAAAATCAAGGGAACATTAGTGTTTTATTGATAAATCACAGCTGTTTTCTGTCACTTTTAGCCTGCATCAGTGAAGCCATTTAAAGATGCCATTGAGCCCTTTTCCTGGCCACAGCTTTTGTATTGTCTGTACGCCATCCTAGTGGCCTGCATGGGTTATTAGGCACAGCGTTTCTGTCACCCAGTGGGATTATATAACGCTGTATAGTGAGTGTGTCTGCGTATCTTTGTCAGCCAACCAGTCAGACAGAGTGAGGTCATCAATTTGGTGGGTTGTGTGTGGGTGTATGTGTGTGTGTGTGTTGTCCCCATGGGACTCTGGCATCAGTTTTGTACTTCAAGAGGCAAGCAGGCAGGGAGAGAAGAATTTTGCAAAAAGCAAACATGACAGATGTGACGCACAGAGACAGTGACAGTACACAAGCCTCGAGCATGTCTGCCTACCTGCCAAGCACGTCTACCTAACTATCTGTCTATCCACACCTGCCCGCCTGTCTGCCTATCTTTGCAGGTGTGATGTCCAAAAGGTGACAGAGATGGGAGACTGTGGTGATGCAGCATTCTGTGTTTTGCGACGCAGACACATAGACAGGTTAGGAGATGTTGCAGGCTGTGTCTGATGTGACTGTACAGTGATTGAGGCGGTTGGCATTCTGGTGGAGACATGCTTTCTCAATGTGGTGGCAGGCTGCCTTTTAATGGTGTCCAAACATGTAGGGATCAGCAGGAGCCTTTAGAAGTTAATGGGTAGACGGAAGGAAGAAGGCAAATTCGGATCACTTGTGAACCCATTAACCACATAATGTGTCAGACATACGCTAGACAAGCAGGGCAAGAGATGGACTACAGCTGCAAGGCATTCTGTTATCTTTTTATTATCAGCTGATCCCCTGAAGTGACCAGAAGTCACAGTGAATTGATTTCTAGCTCTGGGCAGACATCAGCTTGCATGATGGGCCTCCACATTGGCTGCTCAGAGAGATGCAGTTGTGTAATCTTCTAAGCAATGAAAGAATGTGTCAGTCTTTGCAATATATAGCTTATTTATGTATTTGATAATAAAACAGGAAATCTCATGCGTCATAAACTAAAATTGCCCGCTAATCTAGAAGGTCGACCTTGTCCTTTTGTTTTCAGTTTTGTCTATGACCTGCTGGAGTGAGGCTCTGTCTTTCCCCTGCCTCTGTGCTGTTAAAAGGTTTGGTTCTTCATTCAAGTAGAGGGGTCTGAATACCTTTCTTTTCCACATGCCAGCTTGGCATGAATCTTTTTTCCAGTGGGAAAACAAGGAGTGAAAACAAAGCTCTTATTCATTTACTGTTTTATGAAGAAATGCTTCCTCTGGCTACTAAGAACCATTTGCAGTTGTGCTTTTGTTTAGTAAACCATTATGGTGCCTTCATTTCAGCAAATCCCTTTTATTGTTATGAGATTCACTTGAAGTTGAACACTCAGGGTTGGTGATAAGTAGCTGGTCTTCAGATTCACAGATCATCTAGGTTCAAAGTCACAATTCAAGTTAAGTAAGATAGAAGTTAAGGTACCTTTAGGATTACGATATTATTTTAGATGCACCCCCCCCCAGGAACACATGAAAGGCTGCGTTGGTGTACTATTCATTATAGTTAATTGGCAGCCAATGCAACTGCTCCAAAGCACCAGCAGGCACACAGCTGAGACAGAAGAGGTTATTCGTGGTTGTCTTGAGCAAAAAGTTGAAAGTTAGGGGAAAAAAGCACACTGGATGCCTTATCCATGTGTCTTTTGCTCAATATCCACTACCCACCTTCCAGTCCAAATTTCCTGTTATTTGTTGACCCTCTTTCCTTCACTTTTCCAATTCTGAACTCCGGCTTTCTGCCCTTATCTGTCTATATGCTTCTCATCTTCAGCCCTGCCGTCTCTCGCTCTGTCCCCGTGTGCCCGTCTGCCTGTTATAAATCATTGTTTTCTGCTGACACTCAGCCTTCAGTCCAAACCGACAGCCGCGGGAACGCCTCTGACCGCCGGCTGTTTTGACTGGCAGTGGACACACATACATGGAAAAATGAAACCATCACACTCTCCCTTCAATCCACCCTTACTTAGTTTTGTGACCTTTATCTCATAATGCATGCTGGGTGGCCTCAGATTATCCATTTACACACAATAAACTTTAATAGTTTTGTCAGGCACAACAAAGTGAAGTCTTGTTGCCAATAGAGGGCAAGAAAAGAAAAAAACAGTGACCGAGTAAGCATCGTTCGTTTGTCACCTGCAGTGATTGAACTCTAACAACTTATTTAATCTTGTTTTAATAGTTATGTTTTCTGTATCAAGATATTTTTGTAAGCTTGGGCTGTTTTATTTTATTTTGTTGTTTCATTTTAAGTTTATTTAGTTTTCATTGTGCTAACTTTTTTATTTGGCTGCTGTAACTCAAGAATTTCCCAATTTTGGGATAAAGTATAACTATCTACACCTTAAACCCTTAAAAAAAATCCCTTAACCCTTCACTCATGGTATTACAGCTTTGTTATTTTAACATGAAGGTAAATAAAACACAAAATGAGCAAATGAGCTGTCAGTATAATGTAACAAATATAGAACATCTTTTGATCGTATGACAAAGCTGTAGAATATTTTAGTTGACGTCCATAATTTGCCTTTTCAAACCAGAAACCTCCCAGACACACCCACTCTGAACATGACAGTATTAATAAAGTGAAGGCTATGTTAGACATACAATTGAAATAAGTACTCTGAAGTTAGACTTTTATGTGGAGCTTACTGAATCTGCAAAATGCTTGAAGTTAATCGAAAACTATCAGTTTTATCAACTCGAAAAGGGAGAAAATGTCTCAAAATAGAAAAAAATTAATTTTGCAATACTTCATCTATGTAATTACTTTGAGCATTAGGGTTTACAGTGCATCTATTTTAAGGATGTGCATTGGCTTCATGAGGATTTTCAGTATTTAAATGTGAAAAACTAGGAAGAAAAGGTTTTCCTTCATATACTGTACCAGTCAAAAATTTGGACACACTCAGTTACATTAAATCAGTTACTGAATGAGAGCAGTATTTCTCTGAAAAACTAAAATTTAGGGCATCAGTGCACTAAATATAATATGTGGTTATGTGGTTGTACTAGAATGTTTTATTGTGGTGATGTATATGCTCTTAAATCTATGGAATATACTTATTTCAAATGTACTTGCTATATCTAACATAGGCCTGTTTCAGCTCTGATTCTTTGACAGCTGAGGAAAATAACGGACGGCTTGTGCTATTTTGGATTTACTTGATGTTTTGATGTATAAAGCAGTCGTAGTTTCCTCCCCATGGTACTGCACTCTATCAGCCCGTGTGATTGTATGAGGAAGGAATGAGAAACTGAACAATGGTAAATTCTGTGGAGTTGTTCTCCCCCCGTAACTCCAGTAAACTTGTGCCATTTTCGATGGAAATTGCAGTTTTTGTGCAGTCAGGATGAAGCAAAATGGAGCTTAAAGTCTTTGTGTGCAACATACAGACACTTACAGGCTCAACTCAGTGTGTTCAGTGTGATTTAGCCTGAAATGTGAATGTGTGACTGCATTTGTATGAGCACATCTGTCTTTCATGACTCCTTCTCTTACATCTGTCGTGGCAGAATGCTTACACAGAAGAATGCACTTCTTGTGTATGTGTGGAAAAAAAAAACATGTGTTTTTTGTGTGTTTTGACAATTTCTGTGCTCGATGACGTGTGTGTGTGTGTGTGTGTGTGTGTGTGTGTGTGTGTGTAAATGGTAGGAGTGTAGTATTTTTTTTCAAATGACCAAATACATTCTGACAGACATGAAAGTCTTTTTACCACAGGCTTGACCGTTCATCCGTCTCCCATAACTTCCATCTTTTCTTCTTCCTTTTCTCTGTCAAACTGAGGACTTGGATCAGAAATACTAGCACTTATTTCACATGTACACACGTGCTTGGGTAGATTCCTTCATGCATATAAAAATATTCACATATTCTCACACATTTACACTCACAGTTCTACATGGTATTATTTCTTTAGACTTCACAGCTTCTGCTGTCACCGTCTTCCACCTCGCTCATTTTGTCTCCCTGCATATGGCAGCTCTGCAACAAGGACCATGTGCTTGTTTGCTACAAGGAGGGTTTACAGAGCACTGCTACAGGGACTGAATAATAGACCCCATACTTGTATTTTACATGAAACGCTGCATCCGGTGAGACAAAAGAGCAATCTTCATGAAGCAGAGTATATGAGCAGGTCAGACAGATGTACATTAATTAATAGCAGTGCTCTAGAGAAGTGTGTGGACGTGTGTGTGTGTGTGTGTGTGTGTGTGTGATGTCTAGAGTGTGCATAGTTTGAAAAGATCTTGAGTTCATATCCAATCCCACCCTTCAGCCTGGCTCAGCCCTCAATCAGTTGGCCCTTGGGGGGGGGGCAAGCAGGGCTGTGTGTGTGTGTGTGTGTATACTGTGCTTTTTGCCAAGAGACAGAACGACAGAAAGAAAGGGGTCTAGGGGAGAAAGAGAGTGAAAGAGAAAACTAGAAGGGAGGGGGCTTACTCACTCCACCACAGTGGGCGGGATCTGGGAGCTGGCTGTAGCCAATTGGCATTCACAACTGGGTCACTTGACAACTGCAATAATGAGTGAGAGAACCAGAGAGAGAGGGAAAGAGGGGGAGAGCTGCACATTGAGTTCAGCCTCAGTGTGCGATTGAGTTCAGTGTGGAGACACACACAGAGAGCACCTGGAGTTACGGAACGCAAAAGAGCAACAGTGCAAGACAACAAAGGAAAGAGGGAGAGACGGGCAGAGAGGTGGTAAAGATTACCTTTTTGACACCTGAGACAGCAGCAGACTTGGAAACAAAGAAAAGGGAGAGAATATAAAGAGAGACAGCATGTCTTCTCTCTCTGATCAGCAGCCTGGCTCTCCTTTCTCAGAGTACAGTGAGCTGTGCAAGGTGCCATCCCTGTCACCCAGTGTACCGTCTCAGAGCTGGGATTGGCAGCACCCCTCAGGCAGGGACATGGGCACCCCGAGGGGCCTGGTGGTAGGTGGTGGACCTTTGGCTTCAGCTGGACTCACAGATGAGGACAAGCTGTGCTTCTATGACCAGCCAGGCAGGGGCAGCATGGACGGAGAGCTGAAGGTGCCAGTCAGAGTTGGGGGCATCTCTGGAAGCACTTCGTTGGGTAATGCCTCACTGGGGAGCGCAGGGGAGAGCCCAGACAGCCCTCTCTCCTCCTCGCCATCTCCCTCCCCGGCTTCCCCAGGAAGACTGCCCACTGCCATGGGATGTAGTGGCAGTGGCAGGGTGCCTCTACCACCAGTTCCTGGATCCCCAGCCAGGCATATGGAGCTGCCATCACCTATGAGTGCAGTGCCGCCACACTCAATGGGAGCCTCACTGATGGAGGCTTCTCCAGTAGATAGAGACTCTCCATCTGAACACTGGAACAACTCAAGTTTTGCTGAATCAAGCGCAAAGGTTGCCATGCCCCAGGTGGCCCCTAACTACTGCGTCACAGGAGTAGTCAATGACAACCACTTGGAGAGGGGGGACGAAGTTGTGGCTGGAGCCGGGGTAGCCTTGGGGGCCCGACAGTTATCACAGGGCTCTTCAGGGGACAATAGCGAAGAGGAGATAGAAGAGGAAGAAGAGGAGGAGTTAGAGCCCTGTTTTATGGGGCGTGCTCAGCAGCAGAGGAAGGCCATGAGGCGAGCAATGTCTGAATGTTCCCACCTGTCAGTACCTACCAGTCTAGAGCTCCCTGATAAATACCCATGTGGTGATGGGGCAGGGCTGGACCAGGTGGCGTCACCTTTAGGTGGTCCTCGCCGTTCACCACACTCCATGAAGCGTTCACTAACCGTTGCGGAAGATCAGCCCCCGACCCCTCCCCCCACCCTTTCAGCAGCTGGTGCCACACATATTGACCTACGGCAATCCCCACCCGAACCCCGTTTCCTCTCCCTGTTTCCACCTCTGAGGGATGGCAATGCCAGCTTTCCTCTCTCACCATCAGAGGCCCCGGCAGAGGACTTTGGGATGGACAAAGAGCCAGGTGGAATTGTGCTTCCAGTGCCCCTCAGCCCCAAGGGGTTTAGCAGCTTGAACACCGGATCTGCTGGGGCTGTAAACTCCCATAGTGAAGGGGAAGCTGGCCCCAAATCTGACAAGGTTATAGAGTTTGATGGGAATAAACTGAACACTGGTGCAGATTTAGCCTTTAGAGATGGGCACATATCAACAAAGACACAGGACATTGATGATGATGACCTTGACACTGGTGTCTGTAACAGTCTCGGCTTGAACTCCAGCACTAACCCCTTCATAACAGTGGATGGTAGGTGGAGACCAGTCTTACCTTTTAACACCACTTTTCAAAGACCAGTGCCAGATCTGTCAAATGAGGAAACTGAGTTCTGTTCAACTTGTTGGATGTTAATACAGTATAGATATGTGACAGTGTCATGAATGTGAACTTCTAATATATAAATAGATTGGTTTCTTGGCTTTTTGGTCATTGTTGTCTTTTTCAATTAGAATGTAATATAAAGTACAGTTCATGGTATATTATGCAGCCTTTAAACTGGAGAGTAAAGGTTATTGGATGCAGCATGCGAGCAGGAAACAAGCAGGAAAATGAGAAAGCCGACGTCTTGATTAAGTTGTTTTCTGTTCAGACTGCCATAAATCAGATAGCTTTCAGTAGGCGTCTTTGAATGTTAATGTAATGGAAGGATCCTTTCTGTTCTCTGGGAAGTTTCTGGGTGATTGTGGTCTATTGATGAAGGCGGTGACTCATTGTTCAAATTCTTTATTTATTTACTTCAGTCAGTTTCGATTTCAGATTTGGTTTTCTTATCTAAGCTCGCGAATGGCTCGGGGGTAGCTGCGGAGCCAGACGAAAAGGAAGAGTGCCAGATGGGAAAAGAGATGAGGAGTAAAAAAAAAAAAAGAGAGAGAATGAAAAGTCGACAGCAATGGGAGCAGCTACCCCCCACCCCCCATGGGCTACTTAGCATTCCATGATGGTAGTATCTGTCTGGTTGTGTTGGTCAAACACAAAGTGCCTATTTTAGCTACAGTTTTGCCACAATCTGTGTGTGGAGTGAGTGAACAGAATAAATGAATAGTGTGTCAGTGCTTGAAACAACAGGTATGTTTTTATTTTTTCCCATTTGGCTGTCTTCCTGTGCAAGTGAATGTGTCTGTTCCTGTTCATGCAAATGTGTGATGCAGCACAATAAGCTTGCAGGAGGAGGTTGTGTAGTAGCTTACTGTCCAGCTGACACATGGATTCAGGGTCAGGATAACACAGCTTGTTAAAACCGATGCTTGCTCTGTCTTTGTCCAGACTCATTTTCTCTCATTCTCTGTGCTTCCTTCATGTTTTCTTTGTCTACACTGCCATCTCATTCTAGCTCTTTCTTCTCTGTTCCTGTCACTCTGATTGCTCATTAGATTCCCAGTGAGGACAGGCACAGCCAAGATAGCCGAAAGCGGGTCGTGGTCATGTTGAAAGATGACCGTCACCAAAACAGCGTCACTGACTCAGAAATGTGGCCCACTAAGGTGGAGCGCTTTATAACGACAGTCTCTCCTTTAGTTCATCTCTGTATCACACTTTTTCTTTCTTTTTTTGTTTGTCTCTGTCTTTTTCTGCTGCCCGCTACAAAACAGTGTGACAGAGGGTTCCAGCCAGGTCACTGGAGTGTTAGAGCAGTAATCTTTATTTTTCTGCACCCCCTGAAGTCCAAACAGGACCGTGGCAGTCATTTGGTTAGAGGCTGTGTGTTGTATCTCATGCATACCAAGGTCATGGAAATATCTCTGTAACTCCTGCTGTTGTCTGAAAATACATTCACAGTGGATAAGCCTATAAAAATCCATGACGGTTAACCTTAAAAGATATGTATATATTTTTAATGATATATTTTCAGTAACAGTAATGAAATGAGGGCAATGCATGATGCTTTATTGTATGAGCTGCAAATTTGCATCGTACTGTAGCTTGGTCTCAGCTCCATCTCTCTGAAGGGGTTGTGGGGGTGATGATAAGCAGATTTGATACAGAAATAGAAGAAAAGGGGTTGGGTGGAAAAGAGAAGGGAAAGCAGGCAAAAGGGCAAAATGCATGGTGAGAGTGATGCAGACGATTGTATTACGTGTCATGATGAAGAATAGGAAGTAAAGGATTTGGAGAACAATGGCTGGATGGGGAGGATGTAAGGAATGCAGGGAATGAATATGGGAAGATAGTTGAAAAGAAGAAAGTTAAAATGATGACCAGGGGCAAACGGTCATGCAGAGTCTCCATTGCAATTTGATCTGATCATGTTAAAAGCATGGTTAAAAGCCTGTATAGGAAAAGCATGCGTCTGATCATCATAGGCCCCCACCCCCCTCCCCTAGT
>VUQI01063748.1:0-19241 GCA_015106735.1 Paratilapia polleni | reverse complement strand
CCCCTCCCCTAGTGATCAAGTAGCGTAGTTTTATTTTGTTGTTATTATTATTATTATTATTAGTTATTATTGTTTTTGGACAACTTCAGGAAGAGACGTCCAGTCTACACGTTGGTGACAATATATGAAACAGTTCAATTCAATTCAGTTTTATTTTTATAGCACCAATTCACAACAACAGTCGCCTCAAGGCGTTTTGTATTTTAGGGTAAAGACCCTACAATATAGACAGAAAAACCAGCAGTCAGACGACCCCCTGTGAGCAAGCACTTGGCAACAGTGGGAAGGGAAAACTCCCTTTTAACAGGAAGAAACCTCCGGCAGAACCAGGCTCAGGGAGGGGCAGCCATCTGCCGCGACAGTTGTTGGGATACGCTCTTTACCACCAATATCAGCTGGTTAGAATAGAAAAAACAGTTTCAAAAATCTAAGTTCTTTAAACCTTGAGATTAAATCCAAATCGGCAGCCACACCAATTAGTCTGGCACGACAAGTTAACACATCTGGCCCCTCCCACTGTTTTGCCAGACAGTAGAATTATTTATTCAAGGGAAATGCATCAACATGCATTATTCTTGGTGCATTTTGATTATTGCAGTGGCCCCTAATGTTCCAGTAACACAAAAGTTGTTATGCTTCCTCAAAATGGTGTCCTTTCTAGCAAACCTGGTTTTAATAGCTGTGTTGAGATATGACCTCACCTCCTCTTTGGCCGCTTTGACACTGATTTCAGTTTGGCTGTGATGAATTAACGCTTTAGAAAATCAAATTTCCATCTGATACCTTTCGTATGGCTTCGTCTGAAGATCTCCTGTGTCAATTTTTATGAAGATGGTGAAAGAATGTTGGCTGTGAATTTTTTATTTATTTTTTTTAAATTCAGTGAAATTAATGGAATGGAGAAGCTTGATGTCAAAGGAAACTTTGAACTCAGTTTAGCCCAAAGAATCCAGCAGCATTTTATTTTGGAAAATCGGGCATGTGGTTCAAAAGTTACATGCATAGATGCAAATCGAACTTTAACCTATTAGTGGCACTAAAGTGCTTGAGACATGACACTTGGATAATCAGGGCACTGTGCCCATTCAGTGTGCCAAATTTACAAATGCTTTTCCATAAGAAAGGATTTCCATACATTCAAAGGAGGAGCCTTATTTATCCCGACAATGAGCCTACGCTAATTTAACACGCAGCTTGTATTTAAAATGAGCTGAAGCCAAGTGAATATGGTGTTCAAATGGTTGAGCAGTTTTACCCTGGACTTCTGTAACTGTATTATAACTGCAGTGGGGCTCAAAGTCTGCTTTCTGCACTGTTACAGCTCCACAGCGTGTTTGATGTGCTACCAGAAGGCAGTGATAGAGTGTAGCCTTCACATCAGTAAAAGTATTGCTGTCAAGGCTGACAAACTCTCAGCCAGAGCGCTTGTGCTGAGTAGTACTGTGGAGTAATGAGGTGGCATCTGTAAGAGCTGATTTACATAACCCACTTGAGGAGCCAAATGAAGGCTGTAGAAATTAGCTCTGAATAGTTTATTAATGGCTGAAGCCTTGGTTAATCAGAATTTAATCTTGAGCTGTTTATTGGCTGTAGATTGATTATAGAACTTGAAGATGATGAACTTTCTCATTTGCTTTTCGAGCTCCCACTTAAATAGCTTGTAGGAAGGTAAAAAGCCTTCATGAACTGTGCATGTTGGGTCTGTGTTTTGCAGAAGTCTGAAGAGGCCAGTGTAAATGTTCCCAATAAGAGGCGGTTTGTACAGAACTGTGCCATGCAAATATGCAATTATTGCTTTACACGTGTCAGACATTTCTTTTTTTAACCCTACTTTTTTGAAATTCAGAGACATGCTCATGCACGAGACTATGGTGGGCATATTTTACCGGAGCTGCAACAATGACACTTTTATCCACAGTCCTCGTGTTTCTACACCCTGTCATCACTTCTGTCGGTGGTCATTTTTATCCAGCGATGTTCTGTCGGCTGTGATGACAACAGTGAAACGGTGACTGGCTCGGTTGTTAATAGCACGGTCAGCAGAAATGAGTAAATGAAACAGACAAAGGCACTCTGTGGAAAAGACTCACACAGGAAAAAGGAGTGTGAGAAAGAGTAGGCTGGGTGTCACCTCCTGCTGGCTGATTAAATGAAGCCATTTTCCAGGCTTTCCACAGCTGTGACACATATCAGATTTCTGCCCTAATTAGAGGATCGGGTTGATCTCCTGAGTCACTCATTGTTTACAGTATAGAAAATCAAGGCTTTGTTTGTTCCTGTCTTCTGTTGTATATAATCACCTATTTGTGTTTGCTCTGTTGCCCACCACAGTCCCATGCCCTAAACCATTGCATGTTATGTGAGCTTTCAGTTTCAATGTGTACAGCTCAAAGCTTAACAGCCTGTATTTGTTGTCTTGTTCCCTTGTTCCTGTGTGTCCTTCTCCTGTTTCTTATCTTATCTACTTAGCTTTTTTCTATTTTAAGCGGACTATTTTCCTCATTTCCCACTCCACATTTTTGTTCTTGAACTCTACTTGATTAGCTTTGCATGATTCACATCTTAAAATATTCCTTATCTATCCTTTCCCGGGCTGTAGTGCAGCCTCTCAGTTCATCCTGTCTGAAACGAGCTGTTTTAGCTCCTCTCCCTGTAAGGCCGCTGTCCCTGTAAGCCAACTTTCTGCTGATTGGCTGTCCCTTTACAATTTAAATTACACTTACAGCCTTACTGTCTACTTAGACCAGTATCTCCCAAGTCCTAGTCCCAGTCACAGTCACAGATAGCCACAGATCAGGTCTAATCCCACCACATCCAGATGTCTCTAGTCCCATGATGGCAGTGAGGTTACACATGTGGCCAAATGAGTATTTAATTCTCCTGTAAATCAAGAGGACTCATTTAGGCTAATGAAGACTTAATGATGTGACATTTCATCATGAATTGTCTATTAAACACAGGCGTGTTCTATCAGAGGACCATCTGTGGTAAAATTCAATAACAATTCCATGTCCACATAAAAATGGTTTTTGCACAATGCATAATTTGTGCTCTTTATTAGGCAACATGAGTGACTGTGGCTTGTTAAATGATTAATAAATGTACATTAGAAAACAGTGATGGTAGCTTTGAAGCATGATATATTGTAACATCAAACTTGCCCAGTGTCAGCACAGTTCTGATGTAGTGATTCTGAACATATAAAATAACAAATAATAGCAGCAAAATTAATCTAACATAAGTCATGACTGTTTTTCTTTGTTTGCTATAAAAATGTCACTTTGCATGTGGAATAATGTTGGAATAATGGAATTTGTTACTACCCCCATACTGTTACTTAAACTGGTTTCTCTTGAACTAGCAAACACAAATTGGGGACTTGAGTCCTGGCCTCTTGCTTCTTTAATCTTCCTGAAGCTCTGTGTGTTCATACAGGGTCACACAATAATCTCCCCCCAGTTTAAAGCAGATGTGTGCTTTTGCATCCACATACTTGTGAGGTATGTCAGGGTACTAGGTAATGTACAATTCTGTGTAATGGATTGTGAAGTCTGCACAGGAAGTGCTGCTCAACCTCCGCAGGATGTTGGAGGGTAGGACTGATTCAGTTATTTCGTGTTCAGTTTGTAAATGTGGACATGAAGGGATCCGGCTCCTAAGCTGGGACACGAATAGAGTCAGCAGCTCTGACAGGGTTCAGCTCACCCCGCTGTTAGGTCATCATCACTGGAGGTCAAATGATGCACATGTTTCATTTTAGTGAGTCAGTGAGAGGGAAATATCTTCTTTTTGGTTTAGCAAGCAAGCAACATATCCAGCTCTGCAGTGATAATGAGAGACCTGTTCAGAAATATCCCAGAAATATGTCAATTTGCAAACTTTCCTATTTCCTCTAAGTTTTGTTGAACACCAGAAGAAAACTAAAATATCAAACAGATAGACCAAACATTGTTGTGTTTTTTGTTGTTTGATTGTTTTACCAAACCTGGAAAGGAAATCTGTATCCTTCTTGAAATGAATGGTTTTGTATCCTGACTGCTTGGATCCTTGCTTGTTATGGTCAGCTCCATACCAGGAGGGAATTGCTTTGCGTTTTCAGTAGCTCCTGCTTTATTTGCTGGTGCTGGACTGTAAAGGACTGGCAGAACAGATGGAAGAAAACAGGAAAAGTACAGGCTGACATTACAGGCAGGAAATTTCACATATATTAATAATAATAATAATAATAATCATAATAATAATAATAATAATACATTTTATTTTAGGTGCCTTTCACAACACTCAGGTCACCTTACACAGAAGAGTTAAAAAAAAACCAACAATATAACAGTAACCAAGAAAATATCCTAGTCAATAAAACAAGTTTAAAGTATATAAAATCATTAAAACAGAAGATTCATGTGACAGGTGGAAGACAATCAGGGTGAGTATGCCAGTTTAAAGAGGTGTGTTTTGAGACAGGATTTGAAAGCAGAGAGAGTCGACGTTACGGATGTCTGGTGGGAGGAAATTCCAGAGGCGAGGAGCAGCTGAGGGCTCTAGACAGGTGCAGCTTTGAACCAAATGCAGCATTTTGTGTTTTGTGATCCAGGTTGAGATTCCATTTAAGGGCTTTATTAACATATTTGTAGAGAAATGTTTGCTGTGTTTGTTGGTTCGCTGTATGCACAGTGCGTATGGGGATATTGTTTGGGCGATGGGCCTGAAGTCAGTGCTGAATTCCTGGTTTCTGGAAGTACTGAGCTAGAGGTTATTTTTGTGGGACTAAGTGACTGGGCAATTTGATGGATTAACTGGTTTTGGATCTGTTGTTTCTGTATTATTTACTCACTTTATTTAAAAACACCTTTTTTCCTTTTTCTTTTCAGTAAAATCAGACATGACAGAGGAGGCAGAAAAGAAGGAGAAAGTGGAAGACGGTGTGAAGAAGGTGGACCTGTTTGACCCTCTGGATAAAGCCGAGCAGAAGAGCGTGAAGGTTGAGTTCACAAGCAGTGAGAGTCCGGCCAAGGTGGAGAAAGAGACAGAAAAAGACATGGAGAAAGTGAAAGATAAGGAGCCAGAAAAGGTTATAGAAGAGGAAGTGGCAGACAAAATGAAGGAAACAGAAAAACAGGCAGAAAATTTGAATGAAAAATTAAAGGAGACCGAAAAGGCAAAAGAGGAGACAGAGAAACAGATAGAAAAGGTGGATGAAAAACTAAAGGAAACAGAAAAGGTGAAAGTGGAGCCTGTGCAACAAAAGGCTGAGAAGGAGGATGCAATGAAGAATGTAGAAGAGTCATCAGACAAATTGGAGACAAATAAAGTAGACAAGATGGAGAAAGTGGAAAAAGTTGAGAATAAAGACAAGGTGGAGACTAAAGTTGAAAAAGCAGAGAATGTGGAAAAAATTGCACAAAATGAAAAGTCCAAAGTGGAAGAAAAAGTGGAGAACAAGACCACAGAGAGGTTTGAGAACACAGAGATAAAGGATGGCAAAGAGCAGCACACCGACAAAGTGGAAAAGACCTCAGAGCAACAGCCGACATCCGTCAAGCTTGATAGCGGTTATGACAAGACAGAGAAGAAGGCTGACACGAAGACAAAGGCGACAGCAGAGGTGGAAGATGCCAAGACAGAAAAGGCTGACACAGACAAAGCCAAGAAGATGGAAAAAGATGACGAGGTGGGGAAGCCATCTGAGAAGCCTGCGGAAAAACCAGCGCAGAAGAACGAAAAGGAAGAGAAGCAGGACAAAACCCAGGAAGACAAAAAGACAGATGAGAAGAAAGATGAAAAGGACAAGGCTGCAAAAGCAGAAGGAGGAGAGAAGGTGAAAAAACCTACAAAACCTCCAGCTAATGGAAGCGCCGCAACACCGAGCAAAGACCTGGCAAGTGCGGACAAGAAGACCAAGGTAGGATTTATTGGAAGGTATAAGGGTGAGATATTACACACTGATATACAGTCAGGATCCATATAAGATATGCTGAAAGCAAACATGGATCAAAGGCTATTTCTTTAGTGACACATTAGATTACAAACTACTAGGTTACCATGTTGGGCATTACATCATAAACTCATGCCAAGGTTAGCAAGGTTTAAATTTGTAAGTGCAGGAAATATCTATTGTCTGATTGTAGGAAGATCCACACACTGCAAGGTACAGCTAGTGTGAGCATCATGGATTATCAAACACCTTACACAGCTGTCTTCTAGTAAATAACACTTCCTTTATGTCCTTTATTGCCTGATGTTGCCTTTATCATGGTTGATTAGCCATTTAATTTAAAGAATTGGAAGTCCAGATACTAATTCATGGCTGGCAAAAAAGATGCTTAAAAGAAAAGGTACTTAGTGGGAAACGCTAAACAGCCGACTACTTAGAGTGCCTTTTAGTAAATCTGAATGCAGCAACCAACTGGCACTTAAAGCAGCTGCACTCTGAATTCTACATATTTGGGCCTTAATGCAATTTAAACAGCTGAGTTAGAGAAAATGAATTTTGGGGGCAGGGATGTAATCTATAGCAAACACAGCCATAGACCATGCATGCTGCTAAAGCTTCTGCCACTGCTCTGTTCATGCTTACTATAAACTGTATACTGTCTTACAGCAGCTGTTTAAAATCACGAACATCTATTAGTGGTGAAGCAACAGAGCAAATACTGAGTATTATTTTTTTGGCTCATAATTTTTGTTACATGATTTTTGTGATTTAATTGCTGCTTGTGCTGCTTAACCTTTGCTGCCATTGCCATCCATTTTTGTTCATTTTTTCCCCCCCTCTTCCTTTGCTTTCCCTCCTTATTTTGCCCTCCATCCATCCATCTCCTGTGTGTTGATCCCGCATCCCAGCCTGCTGCCGGGGCAACCAAACCAAGCACAGCTGCCAAAACTCGTCCAAGCACTGCAGCAGCTGGTGGTTCAGCTGCAGCCCCAACTAAGCGTCCCACACCCTCCGTCACCACCACCACCACCCACACTACAGACAAAAAACCAACCACAGCTAAGGCACCTTCCACAACTGCTGCGGGGTCTAAGCGGCCCTCCACCACTTCTGCCGGCCGCCCCGCATCCTCCTCCACCGCCACTACACGTGAAGTTAAACCCAAGGTGAGTGTTAGCCATCAGGATGCTGTCAGGGGCAGCAGCATGCTCAGCTATACGGAGCAACACACCTGAATCCAAGAAGGTTGAATTCATCACGATGGATCCTTCCCAACACCATAGTAAAATTGACTCAAAACATAAGACATCAGAAGGTCGCACATTGATATTGATCAGGACCAAGGTTATTACAGTTAACTAAAACTAAACTAAAACTAGATGTGCAAAAACATTTTAGTTAACTAAAATAAAAATAAAAACTAGACTTTTGAAAAAAATTTAACTATCTGAAACGATTTTGTGAATTTGGAAAACTAACTAAAATAAAATAAAAATCTAGAGGAAATATCCTTAGTTTTAGTATTTGTTAATTTGGTCAAATTTGTTATCACAACTTCCCTGATGAGGCTTTGATGGACATTTTCATTGAGACTTTGGATGTCTACAAGTCTGTGAGTCAACTGCTTTCACAAAGTTCTGTGTTTATATTGTAATATCCAGACTGATTTTCCTAAATCTTGCCTCTGGTATCTGCCCTAAATACAATAATGCTTAAAAAGACTAAAACTGACACTAAAACTAATAAAAACTAAACTAAAACTAAACATTTTCAAACAATAAAAACTAAACTGAAATGAGCAAAACCACTCTGGGAACTAACTGAAACTAAACTGAATTGAGAACAAAAAGTCAAAATGAAATAAAAATAAAAACTAATAAGAAAATATAAAACTATAATAACTGATCAGGACAACAGATATCTTACTTCTTTTGCATTTTCTAACTTAAGTTGGGATGAGTGCCATTAAGGAGGGCTGGGGTTGCTAACAAAAATCTGTTTCCTCCTTGGTCATGAATTTTGCCATCTGGTCTGTGTTTGTTAGCATGCACAGGCTCACAGTGGAGACTATGAAGAGTCAGAGGTTACAGCTTCAGTGTCAGCAAGAGTGAAAGCTGCATATACAGTTTGTCTGAGCTGGAAATGCAGAGAAACAAAAGCTGTTCTCCCCACGAGGGTTAGCACACTGAAACATGTAGCTGTGCCCCTCCTTTGAATGATCAGTGGTATTTTACTGTAGCTGCCTTCGTTATTACATGAAAATATGTTGAATTCAGACAAACACACAAGGGTACCACATTCTTTTTATAATAGCTGTATAGATATTTACTTAGCTTGGTTTTTATCCACTTCCAGCGTGACAGCTACAGACCTGCATTTATAAACATTAGTTGGTGATTACGTTGCCTTAAAGCAGTGCGAGTTTTGTGTTTGTAAATTAAAGTCATCTTACTTCACGACAAAGCTTTAAAGGTGCATATTTTCGTTAAGGAAATTATGTTAAATCATTTATCCCACTTTATGCTTTGTGCCTTTAAAAGACCTCCAGTCACCCTCTTTTGGTGACCTCCTTAAATCCAAACAGTGTTACACCACCACCAATATATTAACAGCCTTAATTTAGCTGCTCAGCGCCCAGGGGTGCAGGGTGACTCAGTTCAGCCTGAACAGCATGTTGCAGGATAGCTCCGCTGTATGTGGAGCGTGGCATCATCCGAGGGGTTACAGGGGGCAAACATGCTGCTGAGTGAAATGTGCAATCATCGTTGAGGGCCTTGGACTCGATCCACATCTTCCACGGATCGGGGCAAAATCTTTGACCGGAATTTCTCATTTGCCTGGACTGATGGCAGCGTCCACTGAACACACTGCAACACACTGAAGATGCATTGTGACCCAGTTTACTGCTGCCTGTTTGTTTTGTTGATTTGATATCCCTCTGCTGATGTTTGCTGTCATTCATTAGTCTCTCCTCTCTCTTTCTGGGTGACATCTTCCCTCATTCTGATTTATTTTTCTCTTTCTTCTCAGACAACAACAGAGAAGCGCCCCCTGGTGCCAAGGGCCAGCACTGCCACCTCAAATCAAACAGGCTCTGCCACTGCTGCCACCAAAAATGCAACTGCTACCACAGCAGCCAGTAAAACCGCTGCATCAGTGCGCACAACAGCCCCTACTCGCACCACTACTGCAGCCAAAAAGCCTCTGGGTATGTGCACGCTTTTTTGTTTTTTTTCTTTTTTTGTTTTTTCATTGTGTTTATTTGTTGATGGATTACAGGAGTGATGAGCATTTCTCATGCATTCATTCACACATCTTTTTTTTTTTTAGCCTCTAAGACAGACAGCAAACCAGGAGAGGAGAAGAAACCCAGCACTCTGAAGACTTCAGGTAGTACACCACTCTAGTATCTTAACTTATTAGTTGATGTTTTG
The DNA here is from genome assembly GCA_015106735.1 of Paratilapia polleni. NCBI lineage: Eukaryota > Metazoa > Chordata > Actinopteri > Cichliformes > Cichlidae > Paratilapia > Paratilapia polleni. The sequence goes on along the minus strand of VUQI01063748.1, from coordinate 9,875 downwards.
CCTTGTCAGTGGCAGGAGTAGAGCTTGACAGTTTTTATTGGGGTAGCCTGACTGAGAGCATTACTTTTGTTGGGCTGGCACAGAAACCCATTTCTGGTCATTTTTTTCTCCTGTGTGGCAAACTGCTGTAAACTAAAGAGTACATTTGTATTGTACTCTACGTGTAGAAGTGCAGCTAGATGACTCCTGCGTTTTTGTTTAAATGGTCGGGTTGCAGGTTAAAATGGGTGTAATGGAGAGAAATGATTCGGCATGTAATTCCACCTCTATGAGTATGTGAGTAGACCATAATGGGCTTCACCATGCGATTTGTGGTGTGGCCAAAGGGGTGGCCACAGTCATTCGTGGCCACACTTTAGCTCCACCCACGGTCGTAGGATCTGCAATGAGTATCGGACTGTGCCATCTTAAAGCTACTGAGCTTTCTGACAGGTGACACAGACATATAATACATAGTCACTGGACACTTTATTAGGTACACCTTGCTAGTACCTTGGGTCCCCTTTTGCCTTCAGCTGTGCTTCAGTTCTTTGTGGCATAGATTCAACAAGGTTTCCATTCAACTGGAAAAATCCCTCAGAGATTTTGGTCCATATTGACGTGATAGCATCACACAGTTGCTGCAGATTTGTCAGGTACACATCCAAGATGCAGATCTCCCATTCCACCACATCCCAGCTCACAAAGCTCATTTGGTACTAAGGGGCCCAAAGTGTGCCAGGAAAATATCCCCCACACCATTACACAACCACCACCAGCCTGAACCGTTGATAGTAGACAGGATGGATCCATGCTTTCTTGTTGTTTAAGCCAAATTCTGACCCTAACATCCAAATGTCGCAACAGAAAAAGAGATTTTTTTTTTTTCTTTTCAATTTTTTTTTTCTATTGTCCAATTTTGGTGATCCTGTGCAAATTGTAGAGGAGTCTGTATGCTCCCCCTGTGCCTACATAGGTTTTCTGCTCCAGTTTCCTCCCACAGTCCAAAGACATGCATGTTAGGTTCTTTACTCAAGGTGTGATACCAATGAGTCAGTAAACAATGATAATTAAAGTATTGAATATAAAATATTGAATACAGTCAGTGATATTTTAGTGTTTATTCATAAAATCAGGGAAATGATCAGCAGTGCGAACTCCACAGTGCTCTCTCTCCATCTGTGCCTTCTCTTTGCATATATTTCTGTCCTCTTTCTTTCTTTGCATATATTTATCTCCTCTTTCTTCTTCTCTATAATCCTTTCCTCACTTTTCCTCAGTCTGTCTCTCTTCCTGCACAGTTGCAGTTTTACTCCTCCTGTTGACAGAGTAGTTTACATTTTGGCAACAGGAGAGCTGTCAGCAGGAGTGTGACACCAGAACACACATGTAGAGAGAGGCTTTATTGCTGAAAGGCTCTGGAGAGTTAAAAACCTTCACCGCAGCAGCCTTGTGGATTACTGTCCCTTTGCTGTTGACAGGAGTTTGCAGCTCTTGCTGATGCGGCCTCGGCTTGCCTAATCTGCCAGGGTTCATACAGAAAGTCAAATTACTCTTTAGAAACATGAAGGCGAGGGGGAGGATTCCCTCAATTAAGCATGTCTTAACAGGAGCCGGAGATATCCGAAAGGCTCTCAGGGAGGATTGACAGCAGGACACGTGGTCCAGGATGCCTCAGCACTCTGAAAGAAGAGCTGACACACAGTCTGGCTGAATATATGTGAATTGACAGATTTTAATTGCTACAAATATTGCACTGCATCGGTGCAGGGTGGCTTAGGATGCTGCAGTAAAACATCTTTACTCAATGAGGAGATTTAGATAAAAGCTTTTGAAACACTCAATATAGATGGTGTTTGAACATTTCCTATTTAAAAAATGAGTCTTTCAGCAACTTAAAGATGAAATGTGGTGTCTATTAGAAAAAAAAATGCAAAGGGGTTCTTTGCAATTAATATTTAATGTCTTCCATAGAAATATTGTTCACCGAGATACTTGTATCTCAGTGAAATTAATTATCTCAGTGATGTATTTTTAAGTACAAAAAAGCAGGACTGGAACTGTCAAAGACTTGTCTAAATTCATAAATGAGAAAACGAGCCTTTTCTTGCTCTTTGTGTTTCTTTTTGTCAGTTTGGTTCTATCTCTGTTTTAACCCTTTGTTTTCCTTTCCCTTTTTCCTGTTAGTTTGTAGAATTTGTAATTAGCCCTGAGTACATCCATTTTAGGTTATGTTTTTAGAAATGTATTTGTTTCAAAAGCCATTTACTTTACTCACACTGGCTGTAGAAAGCTAGCAATTTACACACCAGTTATGTATTTTTCTATCATGCCTGTTCCTTTTTTCTCTAGTCTTTGATGAAGAAAAGTTACTGGGCTTACATAGGATGTGTTTGCATTCACTTGTGTCTTTGCATTGACTTAAAAGCAGTAATGTCAAAACTAAAACTCTGAGTCTTCCTGAAAAGGCATCTTTAAGATGCTTAAGAGACAGTTTGACATCACTGGAAATAAAATGTGTTTGTTTTCTTGCCAAGAGCTTTACATTAAGAGCTGTGCATTAAATATGGAGCTGGAGCCAGGAGGTGATTATCCTAGCTTAGAATAAAGACAGGAAGCAGGCTTTAGAGGTATTTGTACTCTACTACTCAAAAATTTATGGTCATTCAGAAAATTTCTCACTTCTCAAATATTTATTCATCAGCCGAGTTGCAAAGTGAATTGGAAGTATGGTCAAGACATTGATTGCATCTGTGCTCCAAACGCTCCTTCACAAGCTCCGAAGGAGAGTTTGGAGCACCGAAGCAACCTCACTTTGCTTTCATCAGAGAACCAGCTCCTCACTGTGTGCTGCTAAAAATGTGTTATTTTATGTGGAAGCCGTGTCGAGGTGCACAGAGCAGATCAGGTGAGCAGGCAGTTCAAGATTATATTCAAACCCACAGACACTGACGCTCCTTTGTATGCCTATATAGATATTTCTCATCAAATCATGAAGATTTATGATGATTTCTTAACCAAAAAAGCTTTTTTTTTTTTTTTTTAAGTGTTCAAGGTTGTGTTTTCTCAAAGAAAAACACAACCTTGAACATTAAACACAACACAAACTTCTGAGCAATAGTCAGGTCAGTATTTTTATACTGAATATTTAAAGCAACAGACATTGATCAAAGTGCTGCACAGCAACCAATAAAGACATCACTCAGCTATTACAATCAACTAAAGAAAAGTTTGTAAAAAGATAAAAACAACAGCAACAACAAAAACCAAAGCAACTGAGAAAAAGCCATTTAAAAATATACTGCAGTAACTGACTTTAGCAACAGAGGACGTGTTTGTGAATTGAACCTGCTGTAATCTGAAAAGGCTGCTGAGAGGAGGTGTGTGTTTAGTCAGGATCTGAATACTGGTAGAGAGGTAGATGACCTGATTTGGAGGATGAAGCTGTTCTAGAGTTTAGGAGTTGTAACTGAGAAACCCCCTCTGGAACTTTGTCAGCCAGTCAGCTGACCTTAGCAAGCAGCATGGGACATCGGATTGTAAAAGGTCTGATAGATAACCTGAAGCTAGCATATGCAAGCGCCTATATGTGAGCAACAGTATTTTAAAATTCAACTGAAGTGTAAGGATGCGATGATAGAGGAAAGGTCTGTTATTTGACTTTGATCCAGGTTAGCTGTTTAACTCCTTCATCCACTCTTCATGATAAGCTAAGATAATCAATACCCACCAGATTTTATTTCCCTTTTTTTAAGTTCATTGTCAACTATGCAAACATCTATCCACTTCCCCAAAGTTCCTATCATAATGCTACATACCTAGTTAAGCAGAAAAATCTGTAAAGCTCTGTGTTATCGCTCTCTCCCTTCAGCTGACTCGAGCAAGCCCAAGACCACCGCCACCACCCGCAGCAGTGCTTCCACCACCGCCACCACTGCCTCCCGCACACGAACCACAGCAACCAAACCAGCCACGCCCTCCTCCACCACAGGCACAGTGCCAGAGAAGAAACCCCCGGTGCCCCGCGCCCCGCGGGCAGCTTCTTCGACTTCAGCTACCACGGCGACCACCACCTCCAGGACCACAACTCGCCCCGCCACAGCGCCGGCCCCCGACGTCCGCAATGTTCGCTCCAAGATCGGCTCTACAGACAACATGAAGCACCAGCCCGGAGGAGGGAAGGTAGGTCCTGCCGTGGCTTCTGCAGCTGTATCAGTTTGGCTTGTGTTTTCTAACACTGACTGCACATGCACTAACAGGAAGTGGACTGTACAGCCTATGATTTAACATCTGACACTGACTTCTTATGGTTCCCGACATACTCTTTAAATTCATAGCTCCTCGTGTTCTTCTCTTGAAGGAACAAAAATCCTCATCTAAGTTCAACCCACTATAAGCGTCTTGGCTTAAAACACAGCTGTGGCTCATTCATTTCACTAACTGAAGTAGATATGGTCTCTATATTTTAATTTTTTCACTTTTACTGTTTTTGTTTCTGATTCACTCCTCTGCATGTTCATCTACTATCATCGCGCACATTCTCTAAGCTCAGAACTTTCATTGAGCCTCTTTTGAAACACTACAAGCATGGATGTGGAAAAAGGGCAAAGAAAGTCAGAGGAAGTGTGTGGTTTACAGCGTTGGTCTTGTGTAGTTTTGGCTATGGTTTCCGTGAATTGTAACTACATCTAACTCACCAAAATAACTCCCAAGATCTGGGATCAGGGTGACATTGCTACAAAAAAGTCCAACATTTAGTTGAGGGACAGAAAGCTGTTGCACCAGTTTGTCTACATCTTTTGATTAACCTGCAGGTAAAACAGAAAATTCAAACTTCATTCGCTCTGTTAGATAACTTGGTTTAACCTCGTATTGGCATTTGATTTACTGATTCTGATCCACTTTGCTTTATAGTCCTTTAATGTCTTCCGACTGTTGCTGTTGTAAAATATGAAGGCTTGGTTTCACAGTTTAATGCCGTAAATGAGAAAACAAGGCTTTACACTAAAATGTGAATAATGTGAGGGAATCAGAGAGACTTACTTTCTGCAGTTGAGGGAAATAATGTAAGTATCTGAGGAAATCTGAAAATGAAACAATATGCACCATGTGAGCAGAAGCAAACTAACAGTTTAAATAGTGTCTAACCAGACTGAATTGGTACTGTATTTGCTTCATTTGTCATCTGATATTTTGTCCAAGGTAGCAGTTTTGAGTTTGAAAGAGTGGTTATATTGAATATAGTGACATAACTTTTCTTTTAGTCAGCACAAAAGCTGTGGTGGAGGTTTTTAGAAGCATTTTTCCCCTGACTTACAACCCAGAATTTTTTAAAACACAAAAAGAAATCTGACATTCGGACAGTGATTCAGAAGTCTGACAAATAGCACGTACACGACAGGACTACAGATTGAGCTGATAATTCTGCTGTCACATTAGTTGATGTTGTACTTTGGTGGTGCAGGTTCCCCAACATTTTTTTTTTCAGTAAACAGATTACCAGAACAGCCTGACATGCAGCATGCCTCAGCCTTTTGGGGCAGCTCCCTGCAGTGTTCGGCTAGTAATCGGGTTTTGCCTGTTGGACTTGTTTTTAGTGATCTGGCTGCATCCTGCCAGCCTGCATTCAGTCCCGGTTTTCCATCAGATCTCCACCCCATTCTGTTTGTGCACCTGCAATGCTTTCTTTCCTCCTCCTCCCTTTTTCTTTTAATTCCACCTCCATCCCTTTCTCCTGAATTTCACCATGTTTCCTTAGCTTCACCATCATACTTTTTATCCTACACCTCCATAGTACAAACCCTCTCTGCACTTTGACCGTCTCCTCCTGCACGTCTCCTCCTCCTGTGTTTTGTTATGAGGTTTTGTCATTGACCCGGGGTGGGCTTGTCTCCCCAGGTGTCATCTTCCTCCCAGAGCAGGGGTGTCACCTCCAGAGAAAGCAGCCAGGGCAAAGTGAGTTCCCTCTTCATCCTCCCCATCATAACCATCAACTTTCTCCTCTTCTCTGTTGATTTATTTTTCTCAGCCTCTCATTTTTTATTAGTTGTTTTTAATAAGGCCAGGCACAAGGCCAGGCTAGGCAGTACATCTTACATGCTTTTACACTGTAAAGTAAAAGTATCTGACATGGTGACATTTTCACGCACAGTTTCATGTTCTCTTACAGCAGTTTCTTCCATTCTCAACATGGATTCATAAACAATTCTGACATGCCTCTGGAGAAATTATTATCTCGGTGTAAAATGATTGTTTATAGTTCATTTTTAATTAAATGTGAATCCTCTGCTCCTTAATTAGCATCCGTAAAGCAGTGAAGGTAATTAACCTTGGCCTGGGGTTGAAGAAGCTAGTAAATGTTTGTTTGGTGTTACCTTGAGTTAACACAAATAATATTAGAAAGCAGTGAAAGCTGAATCACGTAGGATAGCCACTGGTTCTGGTTATTTTGAAATGCAAAAAAAAGCTCTGTTTGAAGAAACAGACTGCTTTCTTACTCTTCTTCTAAACCCTGGTGTCTTCTTGTGTAAAATATATTGACTGTCTAATGAACTGATGCCACTGCCTGTGAGTTTGGGTTTGTTTTTAGGGTTTTTTTTTCCACAACAGTTCAAAACTTGGTTAATAAAACAAAGTCTTTTCACTGACTATCATTTAGATGTCTATTAGCAGCCGGCCCTAGTACCTTAAGTCAATTAAGTCCATATAAAAATTGTGTTACTCCATGGAGATACATCGATAATATCAAGTGCATATGTTGCACTTGATTGGTCCAGCACATCATTGCTATAGACTGTATATAAAAGATGGACGTAGCCAGTGTGCCATTATCCATTGTTCAGTGAAGTGCTGTTGTGTCCCATCTTGAACGTGACGAGCCAGGGACGGTTCTGACTGAGAAATTGCGGGACACAGCACATTCATAGGGTAGCGACTTGTTAGTCACAAAGTAGGTCGTCCTAAAGCATACCCTGCTTTATCATCCTTTGTGACTCTCATGGGGGCCATAATTTACAAAATGAACATCAATTCAATAAGACTTGAAACTAGTGATTGAGACTATAAACTCACAGATCAAGGGAGCACACGAGTTGTTTTCTTATAGACAACCAAACTTCTTTTTCCAACCAGTGGTGTCGCCTCCTGCTGGCCGTTGGAAAGAATGCAGGTTTAAGGCACTGCCAGCTACATCCATCATTTTTATACAGTCTATGCCCTCTAATGCTGAATGTGGAACTTGCCGTCACCATCAGAAACAGCAGACAGTGTTTACTTGTAGGTATTTGGTGAGAGGTTGTGTCCCTGAACTTTGAATTCCTGCTTGTTGGTGTTTTCTTCTGTCTGTGCCTTAATATAGATCACAGAAAAGAGAAAAAAAAAACTTTTTTAAGCATAATTTTACAGCAAACTCATCTGGATGCAAAATATTTGTCTTGGCTGTAGCAGTCTAACCTGTCATATTCTAAATAATATGTGTGTTTTCTTAATTGTCAGTGCATGTTTAGTTCAGCTGTTCTAACCAACAGTGTCTCCATTTAATGTATTTTCTGAGAGTCCAAGGTATTCCTCTGAACAGGGCCAGGTGTTTACATGTTGTGCTGCATGTGTGTGCTTTATCAAGTAGGTTCTGTGTGGTCTTCAGGAGCTTCTGCTTTGCTTTTCTCTAGGTTTGGGTGGTGTATTTCAGTCACTATTTAAATAGCAGCATATGCAAAATTTAGCTTTTCACACAGCTGAACTACCCAACCAAGTTTACCTCAAACAGTATTTGTAGTCATCATGCCCAGGTGAACCTTGCTCCCTCCCTCTATCCTTTCCTTTCTAACCCTACCTGTGATGGTGACTTCTTCCTCCCTACACTTTCTCTTCTTGTTTCTGCTTCTTTTCTACCTCAAATCTCCTCTATCCCCCCCCCGCGCCCTTCTCTGCTGTCCTCTCCCCTTTTGCTGCTATGCTGTGTCCATATAGGTTCAGCTAGTCTCCAAAAAGCTGGACTTCAGCCACGTCACATCACGCTTGGGCTCCAAGGACAATATGAAGCATGTTCCTGGTGGAGGGAATGTAAGTACTGTCTGGCCCACAACCAGAGCCCACGTGCACCGGCCAGTTAGTCAGACAGTTTGATCCCATGAAATGGCTAGAATGAACGGCAGGGCAAAGATGAAATGTTGTACTTTCATCTCTTAATTAGAACTTAATGTGGAAACCAATCGAGTAGACATAACAGGAGCACAATAATAAAGAAGATCAACGTAAAAGCTGTGAGCCTTTTAAAGAGTAGTTCTGCAAAGTTCAACAACAAAATGGGTCTGCAACACTTAAGTGCTGCTCTTGATTGGCCTCTTGGACGTGGAGTGTTATAGTGGACAGCATGCTAGCAAGTTTCAGGTACAAGCCCTACCCCAGAACCTGCTTCACACTCCTTTCGCTTCCTTAAACTCGTCCTGTGTTGTCCTGCCCTGCCACTAACTTACTAAACCCCGATCAACCAAACACAAACCTCTGCCTTCTCATTGGCTCTGTCTTTGTTAAGGCTGTCTGGTTCTATAAGGACAAAATCATAATCACAGAGGTAAATTTGGGGATTTCTGGTGTCCTGCAGTAATGCTGTTCTTTCCCAAGCTGCTTCTTTTAGCCTCTGTCATGGTTTCAGCGCAGAAATATTTCACAATAAAATGCATTTTTCTACAAAGCCAAGGTTTGGTCATTTCTACAATATGGAGGAAAACAGAAGATATGGTTGTTCAGTGTCACTGTTTATCCTGATGCTGGTAATTCAAGGTATAATCAGGGCATAAAAATCCATCTTTTCTTTGAATGGTACTTCTTTAAACCCCAGCCCAGCATTTTTACACAAAGCTGTGGATTAAAAAAACCTTTGTGACATTCAACAGGTGCAGATACTCAACAAGAAGGTGGATGTCAGTAAGGTGACGTCAAAGTTGGGCTCCAAGGACAATATCAAGCACAAGCCTGGTGAGCTAAAAATTCTTGCTATGTTGGTGTGTTTATATTAAGTATTGTGAGTTGACTGTTTATTAGGTACACCTAGCTAAAGCTAAGGAGGTCTCATATAACAACAATAAATCCTACCATGTTGGGAATAAACTCTATTAAACTGATTCCAGTAGCATTAGCGTATTTTACATCAGCAAATAGTTTACAGTATGGAAGCTGTATCTGGTTCGCACATACTCCTGAATGTGCAAGCTTGCATCTGTTCACGTGCAATCGTCAGACTGGTTACCTATGTGTCCTGCAGGCGGTGGTGACGTGAAGATCGGGTCCCACAAAGTGAACTTTAGGGAAAAGGCTCAGTCCAAAGTGGGCTCCCTGGACAATGTGAGCCATTCACCTGGTGGAGGAAATGTCAAGGTGAGGTTATCACCCACAGACTATGTGCACACTCTGTAAACTGTACTGTTGTGTTTACATTGCTTTGAAGTGCAAAATAACAATTGAGATCTGCTGAACTTCTGTTTTTGAGAGAACCTTTTTCAATTCAGTATAGTTTTCATTTATTTCCAAAACAATGTCTAAATGTCCATAATTCTTGCATTATTAGGACAGAAACACTGCAAGTTCAAGTTCAAAGTTTTATTGTCATATGCACAGTGAGGAAACGTGATTCCTTGTACAATGAAATTCTTTCTTTGCTGTCCACACAAATGCCAGACAATCTTAAAAAAAAAAAACATGCATAAAATAGATAATTAGAATAAATTATAATTACACAATAAAAGCAATTATAAAAGCAGCATATGAGAAATAGAATATAGAATATAACTGTACAGAAATTGAAGCTATATATATATATATATATATATATATATATATATATATATATATATATATATATATATATATATAAAAAAAAAAAAAAAAAAAAACTAAAA